>JAODAL010005444.1:0-143558 GCA_025379985.1 Phyllomedusa bahiana | reverse complement strand
CCCACGTGTCTTGGGGGGTTCTTTTTTCCCTCTCTCCCCAAGGTCTTCTCCCATAATTTGCTTAGTTTGGCTGGACGGCCAGGTCGTGGAAGAGTTGTGGTCGTCCCCAAACTTCTTCCATTTTAGGATTATGGAGGCCACTGTGCTCTTAGGAACCTTGAGTGCTGCAGAAATTCTTTTGTGACCTTGGCCAGATCTGTGCCTTGCCACAATTCGGTTTCTGAACTCCTTGGGCAGTTCCTTAGACCTCTCATGTGCTCTGACATGCACTGTGAACTGTGAGGTCTTATATAGACAGGTTTGTGCCTTTCCTAATCAAGTCCAATCAGTTTAATTAAATACAGCTGGACTCCAATGAAGGAGTAGAACCATCTCACGGAGGATCAGTAGGAAATGGACAGCTTGTGAGTTAAATATGAGTGTCTCAGCAAAAGGTCTGAATACTTAGGACCATGTGATATTTCAGTTTTTCTTGTTTAATAAATTTGCAACAATATCTACATTTCTGCTTTGACCCTCCACGAGGGGGGCGGGCGGCCAGAGTGTATATTAATGTGCAAAAAAATTAACTTTTTTGATCTTACCAAATGGCTGCAATGAAACAAAGAGTGAAAAATTGAAATGGGTCTGAATACTTTCCATACCCACTGTACCTTTCTTTTTTGACATTACCTCCTAGTGCCATCGCGTTTTCTACTGTCTTGCCACACATCCCATACTTATATTTTAACCTTGATACTTGTTGTGATCCATATGATTAAGGTCGCTTAGTCAACCAAAACATCACCAGGATACGATCACAAATACCTAGCAAGGCTTTATAATACAATTATACTAATTTTATGCATGGAATGAAAATACTGTATTACACAAATGCAAAAATTACATCCTGTAAATATATTACACTTTAAAGCATATAAACTTGTTGTATGCTGTGGATTTAAACATATTTTTATTGATACAGGTTGCAATACCCCTTCCACATACATCTACTATTTACACAGTGCTGTTCATTTAAATATACTAAAGGGTATAAAGGGCATATACAGTAGCTGTAGAGTGGGCACCCAGAATCAATTCACAGGTCAGCCCCCAGAATGAAATTCCACTGGTTGGTCTTATGCACCTATAGTCTGTGTTACAGACCTGTATTCACTCTATGTGCCACTACAGGGAGTCTCCATTAGGCACTATATTCTATATTAGGCACATAACAGGCTATGGGTGACATCTGTACAACATGGATCTATAACACAGCAATGTGCATAAGGTAATAGTTGTAGCTGTGAGTTATCTTAAGCACAACTATAGGTAGCCAAGGACGGCACCTACAGCCAAACCCACTGCTCGGCTATACTCGGAACTCCCTTAGAACAGAATGGAGAGCAGTGCACAAGCACGAGGGGCTCTCCATTATGCTCCGTAACTTTTGGTGGCCCATTCCAGAGATAACAGTGCATCCCAGAGGTGGACCCTGTACTTATCAAACTTTGATGGCATATCCTAGCAATACACATTCAAAGTCTATGGTGAAACACCCCTTTAATTTTATCAGAGCCATTGTAATTTTACATTGTCCTGCAGTAACACTACAACAGGAAAGAGAAAGTCTATCTGATCAATGAAGGATACAATTCCTTATTCCTGTCTGGAAAATGACTGGTGATTGTTTGTATGATTTCCATGCAATCCCTGGCAAATTCAAGCAAACCAAACCGGCCCTACCCAAATTCAAAGCACAACACTACTCAGCATCATTTTTTATTCAGATAGACCTGCATTGATAGCACATATACTTGGGTATAGATGAGTATAGCGACCCCATCAAATTATGTTCTAGCTAATAAACAAATAATATATTTTTATTTTAGAATTATTTCCAAGTTTATTGGGATATCTGTATCTACTACTTACTGTAACTCGCTCTAAAATGGTTAAAACATTTTACTATAATTATTAATAGGTTTGGAACTCACTAGACCAATGCTGTTTATGCTGTTTTGGATATTGACCCTATACTGAGATACTGTTTTCAGATCCCTCATTTACTGATTGACTTTAATCCAGACCAGAGCTATTACATGGCATCTAAGCCAGGACAGAGTCATTGTGAAATATTGATTATTTTTCTATGCTATGTCCGAGGTGCTTAGCAAGGTCATTGTCCTACTTAGAGGACTTGCATGTATCAAAGCTATGGCTGTCTGGCAACAGGATAATACTTTCTGCCAGTATTATGTAATGTATTTTGAGTCCCTGGTGTCATTGATTTTAACAAGGGCCTAACTAAGGTTGACACATCTACATTAAATAGACCATAAGTGTAGAAGAATACCACTCCAAAGCTAGCAAGAAGTAGTTAAAATTATAAATGTTATTGAATATATTAAAATAGATACAAAAAAATATAAAAATATGCACAAGTGGTCAATGGGGAACAGTTGATACATCATAATTATATTGAAACATAGTCTTCCCCTTCAGTGGTAACAATAGTTTTGGGATAAATATGTACTTACAAGTTATCTTATTTGGTCACTCCATGCTCTAATTGTTTTTTTGCACTTTACAGGCACTTTGGTATATATACTTCTTATACTATTATTTCTATTTATTTATGCACATGGAATTTGCTTAACACTTTTCATATTCTATTTGCTGTAATTAATCTGATTTGTTTTTATGTATTTTATTAGTAATTGTATTAAAATTTATTTACTCTGAATCATATTGATATGCGACGTGCATGTATTGTTTCCCTATAAGTATGATATATGATGTATCCACTGTTCCCCATTGACCACTTGGGCATATTTTAATGTTTTTTGTATCTATTTTAATATATCCAATAAAATGTGTTATAATTTTATCTACCTCTTGCTAGCTTTGGAGTGGTATTCTTTTTGACTTAAAGCGGCTTTGCCAAGAAGTGAGTTCCTTACCTAACAGGCTGATATCCCCCCTGAGGCCCTGATAAAAAAGGGACATTGTGTTTCGGTTTAAAAAACAAGTACCCCCTTTTGTGTTACTCCCCCTCCCAGGGAGTTCTGATTCAGGGCTCTGTAGTTGAGCAAAAAAATTTTTTTGCTTTCCACAGAGGGAACTGTTTGTGCACAAGTATTGTGTTTTTTCTCCCTTTTTTTTCAGGGGGGAAGTGCTCAAAAAGGGGAGCCTTCTTTCATTTCCCTTTGGAAAAGGAAGGGGGTGCAAGGAAGAGGGAGGGGGGGGCTGAGGGAGCAGGGAGCTTTCACTGTTTACCCGTAAAAAACTTAACCCGGGTTTCTCTATAAAAAGACAAAGGATCTTTCTCCCCAGTCCCTTCAAAGTGGTTCATTTCCCCCAATCAGATAAAAAGTGCAAACAAAGGGAATTGCAGCCCCCGATAGCTCCGTCGTCCGGTCCTGTCTAAAGTAAAAAGTCAGAAACCGGGCGTGTTTTAAGTCAGGCGGGGAGCTCCAGAAGCTTCACTTTTTTTAAAGCTATATTTAGAAAAAGGATCAAAAACCCTTTTGGAGGATCCCATGTCAAAATTAGATCATGGCAAAACCCCTTTAAGGTACAGTTGTGTTCAAAAGCTTACATGCCCTAGCAAACTGTTTGCTTTCTTGGCCTTTTTTTCCACATAATATGAATGATAACACAAAAACTTTTTTTTCACTCATGGTTAGTGGTTGGGTGAAGCCATTTATTGTCAAACTACTGTGTTCTCTCTTCATAAATCATAATGACAACCCAAAAACATTCAAATGACCCTGATCAAAAGTTTATGTATCCCATTTCTTAATACTGTGTATTGCCTCCTCTAAAATCAATGACAGCTTGAAGTCTTTTGTGGTAGTTGCGGATGAGGCTCTTTATTTTCCCAGATGGTAAAGCTGCCCATTCTTCTTGGCAAAAAGCCAAGTTCCTGTAAATTCCTGGGCTGTCTTGCATGAACTGTGCGCTGGAGATCTCTCCAGAGCGGTTCAATGATATTGAGGTCAGGAGACTGAGATGGCCCCTCCAGAACCTTCCCTTTGTTCTGCTGCAGCCAATGACAGGTCAATTTGGTCTTGTGTTTTTATCGTTGTCATGTTGGAACATCCAAGTACGTCCCATGCGCAGCTTCCAGGCTGATGAGTACAAATTTTCCTCCAGTATTTGCTGATAACGTGCTGCATTCATCTTTCCTTCAATCAAGTCTCCTGTGCCTTTGTAGCTCACACATCTCCAAAACATCAGCGATCCTCTTCCGAGCTTTACAGTAGGAATGGTGTTCCTTTCATCATAGGCCTTGTTGACACCTCTCCAAATGTAACTTTTATGGTTGTGGCCAAAAAGTTCGAAGTTTTGAGGCTTGTCTCTGTGCTGTTTGGTGTATTGTAGGCAAGACACTCTGTGGCATTTGCACAGTAATGGCTTTCTTTTGGCGACTTGATCATGCAGCCTATTTTTCTTCAAGTGCCTCCTTATTGTGCATCTTGAAACTTCCACACAGCTAGTTTTCAGAGAGTCATGTACTTTCGGCTGATGTTATTTGTGGGTTTTTCTTTGCATCCCAAACAGTTTTCCTGGCCGAAATTTTTTTGGTCTACCTGACAATGGTTTGGTTTTCACAAAGCCCCTGATTTTCCATTTGTTAATCACAGTTTGAACATTGCTGACTGACATTATCAATTCCTTGGATATCTTTCTGTCCCTTTTCTGTTTTATACAGTTCAACTACCTTTTCCCGTAGATCTTTCACAAACTCACAATCCAGAAACGTCAGTGGCTGGATGGAAAATGCAAGATTCTGTCTGGTCCCCAGAAACTCACTCAGCTTTTATGCACACACATACTAATTACAAGCAAACACAGGTGAGGATTTTACCCTTAGTAGCCATTTAAACCCATTTGTGTCAACTTCTGTGCATGTTGTCAGGCCAAAATCACCAGTGTATGTAAACTTTTGATCAGGGTCATTTGGATGTGTTGGTTGTCATTATGATTTGAAAAGAGAAAACACAGTAGTTTGACAATAAATGACTTCACCCAACCACTAACCATGAGTGGAAAAAAAAGTTTTTGTGGTGTTATCATATTTGTGTTATTCATATTCTCTGAAAAAAGGCCAAGAAAGCAAAAATTCTGCCGGGTATGTTAACTTTTGAGCACAACTGTATATTTGATATTTGTTTAGAGCTAGTCTTTTCTGTTGATTGTCCTTATTTTGCTAAATATACAATATAGCATATGCATATTCCCAGGGGTGGCCTTACATTGAATGGCGTCCTGTACGTCACCTTCTCTTGGTCCCCCATATTGGTATAAAATTAAACAATGAAGCAATGACAGTAATATACAGATACATAATCAGAAAATCAATTCTACGACCATTATGAACAGTTACAGATCTGCTTCCAAATTTTTGCCACAGTTTTCTCATCAACTATCAAATCTTCAAGTTCTAAAAAGCCACAATTGTAGAGCAGATGTGTCTCAACTTATATATTTTGGAACAGTTTACACTACAAATGGACATAATCTGCCCAGTAAATGTGTGTATCCAAGTAATAATGTTTAAAGGGGTTGTCCACCTCATAAGAAAATTATACCATCAGCTTCTGGGCTCTCAGTAAAATAAAAAAAAAAAATGATAGTGGGTTAAAAAAAATATTTTTAGCCCTTGAACTGTTCATTTTTAAATGATACAGCCTCAAAATTACTTATTGATTATTTATTGATATTTTATGTGACAGAACAACACAAAGTAAACAAATATTTGCGAAGTCTAAAGAAAATGATACATGCTTTTCAAAATTTTTGCAAATTAAAAAACTGAAAAGTATGGCGTGCATATGCATTCATAACCCGAAATAAAATTCTGTGTGACCAATTACATTTAAAAGTCACCTAATTAGTAAATGGAGTATATATGTATGAAATTTATTCTCAGTATAAATACAGCTGTTTTGTGAAGGTTTGCTAGCGAACACTAGAGAACAAATTGCATTAGGGAAAGCAAGTAACACAACAGACAGCTCAGGGATAAAGTTGTGGCAAAGTGTATTGCAGAGTTAGATTCTTTAAAAAAAAAAAAAAAAAATAGCCCAAGCACTGAACATCTCACAGAGCACTGTTCAATCCCTCATCCATACATGGAAGGAGTATGATATAACTGCTAACCTACCAAGACATGGCCGTCCACCTAAATTGACACTACCTAAGAGGTCCAGGGTCACTCTGGAGGAGCTGCAGAGATCCACAGCTCAGGGTCCAGAATTTGTCCACAGGACACTATTAGTCATATCCTTCACAAACTTGGCCTTTCTAAAAGAGTGGCAAGAAGAAAGCCCTTTTTGAAAGCAAGCCATGAGAAGTCCTGTTTGCCGTTTGCAAAAAGCTATGTAGTGGACACAGGAAGCTTGTGGAAGAAGATAAGATCAAAATTAAACGTTTTGACTTAAATGCCAAAAGATATGTGTGGAGGAAGCCCAGCACTGCACATCACCCTGAACACACCATCCCCACTGTGAAGCATAGTTGTGGCAGCATTATGCTGTTGGAAGGCTTTGCTTCAGCAGGGACTGGGAAGCTGGTCAGAGTTCATGGGCAGATGGATGGAGCTAAATACAGAGCAATCTGGAGGAAAACCTGTCAGAGGCTGCAAAAGACTTGAGATTAGGGCATAGGTTCACCTTCCAGCAGGACAACGATCCTAAACATACCGCCAAAGCATAATCATAAATCATAATAATAAATCAAAGCATAATCATGTAATAAAATACCCCACAGTCCAGACCTAAATGCCATTGAGAATCTGTGGCAGGGCTTGAAATTTGCTGTTAACAAACATTTTCCAACCAATCTTACTGAGCTAGAGCTATTTTGCAACGAAGCATAGGCAAAAATTCCTGCCACTAGATGTGCAAAGCTGGTATAGACAGATTGAAACTGTCACTGCAGCTATGGTCCTACAAAGTGGTGATTCAGGGGGATGAGTACATATGCACGACGCACATTTCATCCTTTTACTTTGCAGACATTTGGAAAAGCACATTTCATTTTCTTTACACTTCACAAAAACTACATAGTGTTGCTCAATCACTTAAATATCAATAAAATTTACTTCATCATTTGGAAGTGAACGGCTCTGAGTGGTGATGTAAGCAGAGGCATGTGACTGCTGCAGCCAGTCAGTGGGCTGCAGTGGTAATGTCCCTGTTCAGTAGAAACAGAAGACTAGAGAGACTCGTGCTTGGAACATAAGAAGGTGAGAATATTTTTTATTTTTTATTTTACTTGGACCCCAGGAGCTAGTGGTATGATTTTCTTACAAGGTGGACAAACCCTTTAACTGTCCAAATAATACTTTCATATAATCGTCTAAATAACAATCCTGTTAGCTGCCACACGTCGTAAGTAATATATTATGGTTAATTGTAGTGCTCAGTGCACTGGACAATAGCACCAAACAATGATCAAACAATACCAACATTAAGGGCGACATGTCAGAGAAGAGGCGCCTCCACGCTAGTTTTAAGGTGCATTAAATGAGTGTATAGTGCACCTGAATGATTGAACCTGTCAAAAATCTGGCGTCTGGTATACCTTGCATAATGTAGGCGCTTAGCATAACATTGCTAGCATATTTGATCCGTCTACTTTAGGCACATTCAAATGTGTCGTGCCTGACATATAATGCACCTAGTTTTGGTGTATGACAGTTCATTTATATAGAGAATAGGGCGTCAACAGTTTTTGGCACAAAATATACCAAAAAATGGCGCTGCCTTAATGGGACATGTTGGCCTTAGTGATCAAATTACACCACCTCTCAGAAAGTCATATAATAACAGTGATATAGGGTGTCAATGCAAAATTGTTATAAAGTTAATATGTGTGGTGGTCAGAAGTCTCAGGTGCTCGGCCATTGGTGGAATACCCCCTAATGTAGCCTATGTAGTCAAATCACACAGCCCTAATGTCATCCCTTCAGATCCTCCTTATATCTCACATGTGGTGTAAGATTTGGCCTGTCTGTACTTATCTTTATTCATGAAGCCCCCTAAAAGGGTTGTCCAAGATTAAGAAATATAGATGTTTTCTAGAGAGAGAATCACAGCTGTTCAGGGATTGCAGTGCATCTGCACTATTCATAACCTGTAGATAGGTGGGGCATTATTTTGAAAGAAAGCAACAGTGATTTTCTAACCCTGTACAACCCCTTTAAGCTGTGGAAGGGTCAGCAAATGAGCTGCCATTCTTCTTCTCCTATACAGCTATAGAATGTGAGCCTATGTGGGTCTTTGTATGGAGCTAGGACTACTGTGTTGTCAAGTGGATACAAAGTACTGAAACCACCAAGAGTAGCCAACTTCACAACCTGCAATTAATTGGGTCTATATGTCAACAAAATGGCTGCATTGCTTGCGTATGGTGGTTTCCATGTCTGTCAATGGCGAATGTTGACGGCTTGTCAGTATTTCCTACATTAAATTTATTTCTATTTTTCTTTAATTAGCAAGTCCCAGTCTCTGACCAATGCCTTCAGCTTCTCCCAGTCATCATTCTTCCGCTCATCAAATAACGACGATGAAGCTAAAGCAGACACTATCCGGAATCTAAGGAAGTCCTTCGTCGGTCTGTTCTCTGACTAAGCCTCATATCTGTAGTAAAGGGGAATCCAGCAGCTATCACTATGGGGAGTATGAAACAACAGAATATCTAAAAGAGATAAACCATAGAAGCTTCTTACCTCTGTGCAAGTTTATTAGCCATAGGCCTCTTAGCCATTATACTTGGAGTATACGTGTTGCTAGTGTATAACTTTAGTAAAAGCAATATTGCTGTGTGGAAATTCAGGTATGGAGACTGAGCCATAACCGCCAGCTCTATCAGTGATTAATATAGCTATTGTTATTTCTTTATACAGTAATTATCACCATGTTATTATTCTGTTGTGTGTATTAGATTCATTCTTCAATCTGAATGACTATGTGTAGCTCTAAAACACCACTTTTCTGAGTCTTGAGGTGTTTTTGTGATTTTTGACATCCATTTCTAATTTAGCCCTAAGCTCTCACAGCTCTAATTAGCTGGGACTGTTGTGCCAATATAATATTCAGTCCATGTTATTTTAGGGATGATGATCTTATACCTTCGTCAAAACAAAGCTTATCATACTCTAATCAGAAATTTCCCACCACCCAAGCGCTAAAAAGCTTCAATGCAAACTTGATGCTGTCTGGTGGTAGAATCAAACCAAACATTGGTATACATAAAATATCCTGTGCATTATTAAATTAAGTTTATGTCTTGTATTTATCAATATACAATACGTTGTGAGACCACAGGCCCAGACTGGTCCACAGGGAAGCAGGAAAACTCGCAGGAGGCCCTTCAGCATGGCAGGTTTATAGCTGAAGATACAAAGAAGGAGAAATAAAGGCAGAAAGAAAGAGGCATGTGCAGTATGTGCTGGAGCTGTTGGGTGGGCCCTCCAACTCAACTCCACCAGTAGGCCCTACCCACCCCAGTCCAAGCATTTCTATAATTCCTTTGATCCACTAGACACTTGGCACCACATGTATGAAACTATTTAGGTCTAACCTATGGGCAAAAACGTGAGTTTTAGACTTAGATAGTTTTCATACATGTGGCCCTTGGTATCAGAAATACCTGCTGTCTCTTCTGTTTTTGGCATTTCTTCACCAGAAAATAGTAACAGATCAAGTGAGAAGAAGAGAACGAGTTCCATACTTCTTGGCATTGCTTTTACTTGTTGCCTTCTTTAGGATCTTTCCTGGTTTGTAGTTAAAACAAAACAGTAGAGGAAAGCTTATTTCTGTTGGATTCTGTATAATCCCAACATAAAAAATCAGGATGTGCTCCATTGGGCACCATGTTAAGGAGGTGCCGTTATTATAACTGTAATACAGCACAATACTGTGGCACCCAGAGTACCTACAGCTCTGTAGTATGAAATCACAAGGGCTGGCTGTGCCTTTTAGAGCCCTCTTTAGTTCATGTGGGTGTATTCAGGATAAAGACACCAATTTCACTGCCCATGGGCATCTTTTGCCTCATGTAGTATTTCCTAAGTGTCTCCAACCTTACACAGAAGTGAACAAAGGTTTTCTTTTCACTCCATGATGTTAACAATATCCATCATTTCTACTAGAGCGATGCATCAGGTTGTTTTACACAATTCTATAGCCAGTTTCCGTTTCACTGTCCCATTCAGAAAAATGAATGTTAACCTTTAAAGGTGAAATTTAGATAGAGAGTTCTCTGGATGCTTGAGTTGTCTTGTAGACGTCCCTACAAATATAAGAGTGCCTTTCTCTTGTATACTAATATAAGTCAACATGTAGAGCATGACATTGGGAGTAAAATACAAATGACTGTCATAGATGAAAAAGGGTGGGGAGAAAAGGGAAGTGATTGTGTATATTTGGAATGGGTGATCACAAAGAGCACGTCATGTCTTTATGAGTATGGTTTCATACTCCTATTCTCTTTAACCTTAGGAAGAACAGCTCTGGAGCATAAACTGCAGTTCTAATACAGTAAAATACTCTGAAAATTAAGATAATGGGAACATTCAAAAACATCTGAAGAGTTATTATTTTGGCAGAGAGAGGGGATTTAAGTATATTTTAAGAAAAGCCATCTTGATAGCAGTTGTACATTTTATGTTGTATAATAAAACAATCCTCTTGGAGACGAAGAGCTGTGATATGAGTAGAATCAGACTATTGTAAACTGCTTTGTAGTGCCGTGTAAATAAGATTTTGTTTTATAATCTTGCAATTTCCTTCCTCGTCATAATTTTGCTTCCGCCCTCCGAGTCTTCATACACCCTAATGCAAAGTGTTTGTCACTGATGGTGTAGACTATATAGCAGTTCATTTCAGCAGGTGAAAGACTGTGAACAATATATACTATACAAATAAAAATAATTATCTAATCAGTCACCGACTTTTATGGGTTGTGTTTTTATTGCATGTTTGCTTCTGGTTAGAGTTCTCATAACATCAGGATAACCCTTGCCCATATGACATGTTGGTAGGGAGAATTATTAAAGGGATGTTCACATCTCAGACATTAATCCTAACCTATTGACATGCCATAAACATCTGATAGGTGTAGTCTCAACTCTGAGACCGGCATCCATCTTAACAAGGGGTCTCTTAAAGGATCCAGAAAGGAGGTTGCACTTGCACTACACTCTCTGTTCCATAAATTATTTAGCGCTATTATATTCCAATGTGCTGCACAGAAATGATCATCATTCACATTGGTCCCTTTACTGATTGGGTCTCACAGTCTAAAATCCAGATTAATGGAGGAAACCGATGCAAACACAGGAAGAACATACAAACTCCTTACAGATGTTGCTATTGGTGGAATTTGAACCTAGGACCCCAGCGCTACAAGGCAACAGTGCTAACCACTGGGCAACCAAATACAGTCGATTGAATTGCCAAATAATAGAATGGAGAGTACTACAAGAGCACAACTTCCTCTCTCTTCAGCACAGAGAAGTCTGGGGGCCCATGGGACCTACACCTATCAGACATTTATAACATATCTTATTAATATACCATAAATGAGATAGGAACACCCCTTTATTTGCTGTTCCGTATACCATAGAGTATAGAAACAACAGTTTTGTTAGGGTATGTTCACAGTTTATATTTCTATTCTGTGCCAGAATACATATGAAAATGTTGTATACTATCACCCCCATTGTGTTCATTGAAAATATATACGCCATAGTTGACACTGTATTCCAGATTTCAAATCCACCTGGCATAGAAAAGTGAAAAAAGTCTTATGAACACATTTTCCATGCAGAAAACACACTGAGCGCCAGAAAGCGGATTACTGAATGGGGCTAATCTACAACCAAAATTGAAATTGCCATTTTTGCTCTTCTTATATTCCAGCCCTGATTACATCAATGTATCTTTTTATTTAAATTAGTGGGCATTATAGAGGAGAGGTTTAATATACTAGTACCTGTTTAGGGTTAAATTCACCACACAGGTATAGAGACAATAGCAGTGTTTCTGGCTATTGTATTGTACCTGTATCTGTATTGTTGTTGGGTGTGTGTAGACATCTCAGTGCAAAGACACTAGAAAGAAATGTATCACCAGGGCCGGGAGAAGGCATTTTGGTGCCCTAGGCAATTACGGCCAATGGCGCCCCCCTCCCTCCTAAAGAATGAGGCCCTTCCTCCCCCCAAAAAATGCACTAATTCCTCTCCCCACTCTGCACCAGTTCCTCCTCCCCTCTGCACCAGTTCCTCCCCCCCTTCACGAGTTCCTCTGCCCCTCTGCACCAGTTCCTCCCCCCCTCTGCACCAGTTCCTCCCCACTCTGCACCAGTTCTTCCCCCACTCTGCACCAGTTCCTCCCCCACTCTGCACCAGTTCTTCCCCTACTCTGCACCAGTTCCTCCCCCACTCTGCACCAGTTCCTCCCCCACTCTGCACCAGTTCCTCCCCCACCTGCACCAGTTCCTCCCCCACTCTACACCAGTTCCTCCCCCACTCTACACCAGTTCCTCCCCCACTCTACACCAGTTCCTCCCCAACTCTACACCAGTTCCCTCCCCCACTCTGCACCAGTTCCTCCCCCACTCTGCACCAGTTCCTCCCCACTCTACACCAGTTCCTCCTCCCCTGCACCAGTTCCTGCACCAGGTCAACCTGAATCAATTTTTGTTAATTCTCACCTAAAAAATGACTGTTATTCTACCTTTTAATTGTTTTTGTGTTTTTCTTATTTGGTTTAAATGGGTTATCTTAGCCATTCCCCAGACCTTCCAGTTCCGCAGTTCTGTCACTTTCAGCCCAATGCTACATTAGGGTTACTTATGTGATGTTG
This sequence comes from Phyllomedusa bahiana, assembly GCA_025379985.1. Taxonomy (NCBI): domain Eukaryota; kingdom Metazoa; phylum Chordata; class Amphibia; order Anura; family Hylidae; genus Phyllomedusa; species Phyllomedusa bahiana. The sequence goes on along the minus strand of JAODAL010005444.1, from coordinate 130,698 downwards.
GATTGAAAGTGAGCTCAAACGGAAGAAACATTGGTGCGACAGCATTGCAGGACCAAAAGCACAAAGAAACGGGTAAGTTAACCCATTTAAAGCCAGTAAAACAAACCTAGCCTCAATTTAGGGTTAACATTACCATTATAATCAGTTTTAGGGCTCTGTTTATAGCCAGAGTAAAAATATGCAAGTTTAGGACACTTTTTTACAAGTTTGGTTCAACCGGATTTTAGCTGAACAGAGAAACCGTAATAGACATTTATCCTATCACAGTATATATGCAATATAGTAGCAACCTATCATGTCTGGAATTTGGTATCTTTGAGGGATTGGCTGCACATGTGTATCATTCTAAGGTGGCAGCTACAAAGAGGAAAAAAGCATTTGAATGCCAACCGGCCAGGAGTCTGATGGTGCAACAAGATCAATCTATAATGTTCATAAACATAACATAGAGAAGTTTCCAAAAAATAACTTTTTTGCACCATAAAGACATTATGGCCGACATACATCTAAATATTTACAACTTTTTGGGCATTTCACTCCAAAACAGAACCTGAGCTGCTATGGGACATATTTATCAACCATGTGTTCAGAATTTAAGCCACATGTATGAAACTGTTTAGGTCTAAAACTCACTTTTTTGCCCATAGGTTACTATTGGAAAAAGAGTGAGTTTTAGACCTGAACAGTTTCATACATGTGGCCCTTCGAGTCACTTTAGATAAAGTGGAGCATGACTTGCAGCTTGGCCAAGATGAAGGCACATTTACTAAATGGGATTTTTTTTTGTAACATAATGGCAAAAGTGATTCAACTTATGATAAATATCTGCCACTTTATTGAAATCCCTAAATTAAAAACATAAAAGCTGTATTCTCAAGGAGCTTCAAAAGGGGGTATTCTCATCTCAAACATTTATGGCATATACATACACTAGGACAGTACACTTGCACAGGTGTATTAAGAAATCCTCAATAAATCAATACAAAAAATCATCCAAACACGGCCTTCGCTATACTCACTGTAGACACCACAGCTAACTATAGCCATAGCAGCCAAAGTGACCGCCATGGGGCCTGGAGGTTGAAGGTTTCTTTTTGTAGGGAACAAGTAGTTGGTGGCTTTCTGCTCTCCACCACTACTATTTGGGTTCCCTGACATATGGCGCTATTGTTTACACCCTTAATTATTGCTTCTTATGGTGCTGTTTTAATTTATTGTCATTAGGTGGTGGGGCCCATCTCATTTTACTACAGGGCCCTTTGAATTCTAGTTTCGCCCCTGGTGGTCACCGTACGAGGCAGGACAGGAGGTTGAAGGATCCCCGTTCTGGAGATAGATATGGGTCCCATATACAGTATATGCCATAACCTGTGGATATCCATTTATTAATAACACACTATTGGCATAGATTTATAGGTTGTACTGAATGTTGCTGCAAATATTTAGTTGTACCACATCCCAAACATCATACATTGGATTGAGATCTGGGGCGACATGTATGATCGGGAGTTGCGCCTGTTTTCTGGCGAAAACTGCGGCTCACCAATTCAAATCCCGTCGGACGCAGTGATGCGATGTTAGGTGCAAACGTCGCCACTTTCGGATCCGCCTAACATGAAGGGGCGTGCAATGGGCGCGGTGTGGGCGTTCTGGGGCGGGACGCGGCACTTAAGAATACTCCGAGGCATGCACGATCGCGGGTCGGCATGCCTACAGGCAGACCTAGTTGATTGTGGTCTAAATGAGCCGGAGGAGGGGGAAGTGAAGCGAGAACATAATGGAATGGGGCAAAATGTGCTCTAGGTCGACTGTTAACAGTACACAGCTCTCCGCTCCGTGAGACATGGTGTATGATTCCAAAAATTGTTTTTATTATGTGTAAAACATTCTCTGTAAAAGAGCTCAAACCTTCTAAAAACATACATAAATAAAATAATAATAATAATAATCTTTATTTCTATAGCGCCAACATATTCCGCAGCACTTTACAAATTCAAGGGTAAACATACAGTCATTACACATTAAAAGTACTTACAAATGAGACACAAGGTGTGAGGGCCCTGCTCGTGAGAGCTTACAATCTATTAGGGTGTATGGGTGAAACATACGGTAAGAAGTGACAAGTTTACAATGGTCCGGCCATGTTTCATAAATAGGGGGTGGTTTACATGAAAAATGGATGAACCTGCCACCCAGACTGTACATCTATATACATATAAGTGCCTGTGAGTGCCCAAGTGCAGGGAGTGACAGATGTGTGTGATAGCAGTTAGGGATCTTGGTGGGCCAGACCGAGAAGATGTATTTTCAGGGCCCTCTTAAAACTGTGAGGGTTGTGAATGTGCCTGATCGCCCGCGGTAGCATATTCCAGAGAATTGGTGCCGCACGTGTGAAATCTTGTAGGCGGGCATGGGAGGTTCGGATGATTGAGGAATGTAGTCTGATATCATCAGCAGAGCGGAGAGCACGGGTAGGGCGGTAGACAGAGACTAGGGAGGAGATGTAGGGAGGAGCAGCGCTGTGGAGAGCTTATGGGTGAGAGTGCTGAGTTTATACTGTATCCTGTACTGGATGGGCAACCAGTGCAGTGACTGACACAGGGTAGAGGCATCAGTATAGCGGCTGGAGAGAAAGACAAGCCTGGCTGCTGCATTCTGGACAGATTGGAGAGGGGAGAGTTTGCAGAGAGGGACCGATAAGCAAGGAGTTGCAGTAGTCAAGACGAGAAAGAATAAGAGCAGTAATGAGAGTTTGAGTTGTTTCCACAGTGAGAAATGGACGGATTTTGGAGATATTCTTGAGGTGCAGGTGACAGGAGCGGGCAAGGGATTGGATATATGGGGTGAAGGTCAGATCAGAATCCAAAAAAAAACCCCTAGACAGCGGGCCTGCTGCCTAGGAGAAATGGTGGTACCACATACAGAAACAGAAATAGCAGGGGGGGGGGTTGGTTAGTAGATAAAATCACTAACAACGCGTTAGTCGCCGTCACAACATCAGGAATTGGGATATTGAAAATTGCCGTCAAATACAGTAATTCAAATTCTGGAAGCGCTTCTCATTGGTCGGCATAAACCAGCCAATCAGAATAGGAGCGACAGTGACCCATTAAAACCTATGGAGAAGTATTGACCAATCAATTGAAAAGGCTGGACATTTCAAAATACAGTAAAAAAAAAGGCAGAAAAGAGCTGATTGGTTGAGCTAGCGGGGGTTTGTTAGTGATTTTATTTATGTATTTTTTTTAGAAGGTTTTACACCTAATAAAAACGATTTTTTGGGATTCATACTCCATGCCTCACGTTGCTGAGAGCTGAGAATTATTTCTTGAGCGATCTTATATATTTTCACTTTAATTTTTAATGATCCACTTTTTCGCTACATTTTATCACTTTTAGAGAGCTTTGATTTTTCTCTTTTTTCATTCATTCATTTGAAAGACAACTCTTTTTGCTATTCACGAACATGTTTAATTATTTTTCGCTGTTTTCCAGTCTGTCTCGCATTGGAATACATGTGAGGCGCAGTCCTTCTGTGCCTAAGTCCCGCACTGCGCCTCACACACTGGCGAGGCGCAGGGGACTTTACACCGCATGTATGAGCGCACCTCGGGCGCCGACATAAATGAGGCGCAGCTTTCACTTTAAATCGGGCGAAAAAGCGCGCTCCGATGCCTCGAGCTTCATACATGTCGCCCCTGGTGTCTGTAGGCCATTGCAATATTGTGCTGTTTGGCCAATAGGATAGTCATGAGTCCAGTGTATTGATGATGGGAGCGTCGCCCCTCTCCCCAGTATCTAAAAGTGTTTTTCTATCCAATGGAATTATATAACTAAGGTGCAGCTGCAACTGTTTCACAGTCGTCTACTACACATTACTTATGCCATAATCTAGGGAGGGGTGAGGAATTCTGGGAGTGTACAGGACAATATCCACTATACAAAGCTTATAGATCACACCAACCTACAAATTGTAGGTTTATTAGCGCAAGTCCCGGCACAGATCTTTTAGAGAATGTTCAGTGTTACTTAATGTGTATGTAATCAATTACAAATATGTAAAATATTCCGATACAAGAGGAAACAACATAACAGACAATGTAAAGCCACTTAAAGGAAGCTGTCAGTGATAGCGTTGTTACAGCTAAATGTAAGGAAGCTGGGGGATATCTTTCAGTGAAAACAATTCATTTCCTTTTTCGTCAAATATTGACAACCAAGTTTGTATCCGAGATATAATTAGGTTTGAGATGGGATAAGGCTTGGTCTGTAGGGACTTCTGTAAGATACAAATAGACTAAGAAATGGGATTTAGGCCAATTCAGAGAAAGGAACAAAATGGCTAAAATTGAAACCAATTTAATACTGTTCTGGGTGTCACAGTCTTAAGTTACATCCCTCAAGGGGTTTTGGCCAAATTAAAAAAATAAAACAAAAACACTAATATGGTGCAAGATAGGAACTGGTAATGGGTTTGTTCCTGCCACGGTTCACACAGCGTCAGCGTGCCCGTGTCTCCCATGACCCGGTCGCTGCTGCGGCATCCTCTGGTGTCCCTTGCTCTTGTCACTCACCTGTCCGGATTCCTGGCAGTCCTGCAGCTGTTCCTGCTGGCAGGTCTGTCACCATTGTTGCCTCCAGCTCCATGACATCCTGTGCGCACACGTGCTCCCTCTAGGGGCACGCGTGCAGCACTGCACTGCATTTGAAGAGTCAGTGTTCCTTTATCCAGCCCAGTGACCTGTGACCTCTGCCTTCTTAAGGAACTTCCTCACTGTGCTCCTGGTCAGTTCATTGTTGTGTTTCTCCTGCATAAAGCTTGACCCCTTGGCTGCTGCATTGCTGCTGTAACCTGTACGTTTACCCTGTACGTTTATCAGTTCCTGCTGAACTCCTGCCGTTGCACCTGTCTGCTAATCACCTGCTGATACCTGGCGTCATAGCATGTCTGCTAACATCCTGGGACTGTGCCATACCTTTACCAGCTACACCTGTGGTGCCCTGTTCTCCGTTCCAGCACCGGCTATACCTGCGTCGCCCTGTTCTCCGTTCCAGCACCGGCTATCCAGACCTGCACTTCGGCTACCCACCGCGTGTGTTACCATCTGCGCCCGCGGTGGGCCCAGTGGATCCGCCATACCCACACATTTCTGGCCATCCCAGTTAGAAAACGTAACAGTTCCCTAGATGCTTCGGCTGAAATCAAATGTAGCAGCCCTGCCCGAAACTACAACTATTCCCCTAAACAACTCCTCACACTGTAGTTTTAAGTATGTATTTTGACAATAGTTTCATTTTAAGGACAGAATTCATTAATTTGACTAACTGAACATTGAAAAACATGTGCTCATCACATATAGTCATGAGAAGTTAGGCTGTCTCCAGAAATTAAAGCAAAAAGCACACCATTACAATCAGCATTGACTTGGGTTCCTTTGTCCGACCAGAGGAAATAATAGTTAGGGCCAACCCTCTAGGTTTACAGACAAATCACAGCCAAAGAAGAATACATAATAAACTCAAGTGCCTTTTAACTAGACTAGAAATTCATGAAATCATTAGAAATAATATTGCACTATTCCTGAGAACAACAGCTGGAGCCACAAGCTATATAGTGTTCCATAGTATTTTTACAAATTGTACATATATTATAATTCATAAAAAAATTTAAAGCAAACCACAGATTTTATAAAGATATATTGCACAGCTATAATTTAATATAAAATATAAGGCAACATGATTAGATGTATATGATAAGGGATTACTTAATATACACTGCTCAAAAAAGTAAAGGGAACACTTTAACAACACAATGTAACTCCAAGTCAATCACACTTCTGTGAAATCAACCTGTCCAGTTATGAATCAGCACTGATTGTGAATCAATTTCTCCTGCTTTTGTGCAAATGGAACAGACAACAGGTAGATTGATAGGCAATTTGGCTGTTTTGGTCACTTTTGCATTTTGCTCTCACCCCTAGAGGTAGAATGAGGTTGTGTTTACAACCCACAGGAGGTTGCTCAGATAGTGCAGCTCATCCAGGATGGCACATCAATGCGTGACGTGGCAAGAAGCTTAGCTGTGTCTGTCAGCAGTGTCCAGAGCATGGAGCAGATACCAGGAGACAGGCCAGTACACCAGGAGACATAGAGGGGATCGTAGGAAGGCAACATCCCAGCAGCAGGACCACTACCTCTATCTTGATGCAAAGAAGAACAGGAGTAGCAGTGCCAGAGTCCTGCACAATGACCTCCAGCAGGGCACTAATTTCCTTGTGTCTGCTCAAATTGTCAGAAAAAGACTCCATGAGGGTGGTATTAGGGCCCAATGTCCACAAGTCTTTGTTGACCTTACATCCCAACACCATGCAGGGCAATTGGCATTTGCCAAAGAACACCAAGATTGGCAGATTCAACATTGGCACCCTGTGCTCTTCATGGATGAGAGCAGGTTCACACTGAGCACATGTGACAGAGTCTGGAGACACTGTGGAGAACGTTCTGCTGCCTGCAACATCCTCCAGCATGACTGGTTTGGCAGTGGGTCAGTAATAGTGTGGGGAGGCATTTCTTTGGAAGGCCGCACAGCTCTCCATGTGCTGGCCAGAGGTACCGTGACTGCCATTAGGTACTGGGATGAGATCCTCAGACCCATTATGAGACCATATACAGGTGCAGTGGGCCCTAGGCTCTTTCTGATGCATGACAATGCTAGACCTCATGTGGCTGAAGTGTGTCAGCAGTTCCCGCATGATGGAGGCATTGATGCTATGGACTGTAAGGGCTTGTTCACACGACGTTTTGGATCCGTTTTGGATGCGTTTTACGGATCCGTTTTTAACCTGCGAAAACTAGATGCAAACTGCATCCAAAAAGCGGATCCAGAAAACGCAACCGCGGATCCTTTTTTGGATGCGTTGTGCGGATCCGATTTTTGGATCCGTTTTTTCAATGCTTTATTTAAATCAACCTATCAAACTGCAATTTAAATATAATATAACCAATGACCAAGTGTCAATCAACTGTACATACACCTATGATTTTAGAACCCGGCCCCCCCTATTTTTTTTTAAAATCAACCAATAGTTTTCAAACTCAGAGACCCGATGTCCATGTGCATCCGGTGGTATGCTGGGGGCTGTGGGACTGACATTATCTTCCTCTCCTTTACCCATGTGGAATGAAGGCATTTTCCAATAGCACATTGCATCAGAAAAATTAGCCCTCCCATTAAAATGCTACAAAATATAACCCAAACATAATATTAAAATTTTATATTTAATTTAAATCCAATGCGTTTTAAAAAATGCGTTTTTGGCATCGAAAGCCGATCCAAAACGCACCCAAATGTATGCTGTGCTTTTGGATCCGCTCTCAGGATGCCAAAAGCTCACTCCATTATTTCCTATGGGGATTTCTCTTGCGTAAAACGCAAGAAGAATTGACATGTCAATTCTTAAAACGGATCCGAAAAGTGGATCGCGAAAAGCGCATCGGCAATCACTCGTGTGAACAGCGATGCGCTTTTGCCATTGAAAGCAATGTTAATCACACTGACAATTGTTAGATCCGTTTTGCGGATCCGTAAAACGGATCTGTAAAACGGATCACAAAAACGTCATGTGAACAAGCCCTAATACCAATTCAGAAGCAGGTCCAATAAACACCTGTCACCATAAATATACCACACATAAACCAAAACAAAATGATGACTCAAAAATACTATATAAAATTGTCAAAAATCCATAAAAAACTTTATTATAACAAATACGTTTCACAAAATTGACACACTGTTTTTAATCACAGCTAAAATACAATTAAAAATCCTATATACGGTAGTACAAAATGCAGGACAGTATGTCACTTAAAACACTGGGACAACAAACAAAATAAATTAACCAAAATGCATCATAGTATAAATTACAAGAGTAATATATAAAGTGACATAAATATACACCAGATGCACTGCAGAAAGTAATATCAATTCGTAAAAATATCATTACAAATGTAAAGTTATATTACCCAGGAATAAGAGACATGCGACCTGCCACAAACCACCTCGACGTACATTTCGCCGCCTAGCTTTCTCAAGAGGTAGTTTGTGGCAGGTCGCAGAGTCAATTTATACTCTGATAGACCACAGCAGGATTCTTCATCTCTCTAGAATCTCAGAGATTGTGAGAAGTATAATGCTGTACCGTGTTAGCCATAGAAAGTAGTAGAAGAGTGAAGAAATCAGGCGATACCTTTTAGAGGCTAACCGAGTATATTTGATAGTGAGCTTTCGAGAGGACTAGCTCTCTTCTTCAGACTGATGTTATACAACAAACTGAAAATACACAGACTTTTTATACACAAAATTTCTCAAACTTGGATGCGGACCAAAATTGACTGACAACCCAAGCAGCGACGCGGCCGCCATCAACAGAGACAGTCTGCTCACATACAAAGAGACCCAGAAGGAAGAACGAGTGCCCCTAGTTGTCACCTACAATCCACAACTGGAGATCCTACGAAAGATTGCCAAGGAACTTCAACCTGTGCTACATAGAGACAACAGACTCAAAGACATATTCCCAGTCCCCCTCTCCTTTCCTTTCGGCAACCACCAAACCTGCGGCGTATTATTGTCCGGAGCAGCCTGAAGGCCCCAACAGAAAATGACACCTCACCCTGCCTGCAAAACAGGTGCAAGACCTGCAGACACATCCACACTGCTGACAGTGTACCTGTCCCACAATCCCAACCGGTGCACAGAATTAGGGGGACATTTTCCTGCAGGTCTAGCAATGTGGTGTATCTGATCATGTGTATGCAATGTCCTACCACAGGCCTTTATGTGGGGGAAACAGGGCAGAGACTCAGTCAGCGCATGAATTCACACAGATTCACCATTAACAACAGCAGAACTGATCTGCCAGTGGCCGCACATTTCTCTGGAGAAAATCATTCCATGGAAGATTTACAGATTGCGATCTTAATGGGAGATTTTAAGACTCAGAGGGAGAGGAAGGAATGGGAATATAAATGAATGCAAAAATTTAAAACTCTGCAAAATAGGTTAAAAATTCATGCCAGCTTCATGTCAAACTATGTGTGAACTGTGAGAGCTACAAATCTCCCCTGATTGCACATAGATAAGAGAAATAATTACTGATCACTCCTGTCACGCCTCACAAGTTTCCAGACTGTTTATTTCTTGACCTGTTGTAAATAACTGCTCTACTTATATTGCATTTTGTTATTTTTAAGAATTCTAAGATCCTTGAAGATCCATGTCTTTTGTGTATAAAAAGTCTGTGTATTTTCAGTTTGTTGTATAACATCAGTCTGAAGAAGGAGCTAGTCCTCTCGAAAGCTCACTATCAAATATACTCAGTTAGCCTCTAAAAGGTATCGCCTGATTTCTTCACTCTTCTACTACAGAGATTGTGAGAGAAGGATTTGATCTATCTCTCTGTTCTTGATGAGAGTGTACACAGCCATCTCCTCCCCTGTTAAGATGGAAATTTGCTGCTGCTCACACTCTGTTCACCTAAAGCGTCAACTATTTTTAAGTCATTTTTTTCTTAACATGCAATGGGGCTGAATGATTGTAGTTTAACAGTGAGATATGGAACAGCACATCCACCGCTCTCCAATCATCATCATGATTCAGCAGTTCTCGAAAGAACATTCTTCCTTTCTCTTTAACGTTGAGTAATGAGTAACCAAACGAGCATATCAAGGTGTTTCAGCCACTCTCTCTTCACGTGCTACTGCTTACCAAGCCATTAACCAGTTCAGCTCCGTGTGGCTCTGCTCAGCAGGGCGTGTAGCAGTGCTGGATTCAGCAACAGGGTTACTAAACCTCAGGGTTCTGAAAGTCATCGGATCTGTACAAAAAACTGATAAGAGAAACTTGTTTGAGATGTTCCTACATTTTTATCTGTGTTTGATGTTTTTTTGTTTGCATCATCCAATTGCTCAACTTTGTTAAAAGGGTTATTAAAAGGTCTGTTTGGGCACCTGTCCTAAAATCAAGCATCACCGTCTCAATCCTTTTAGATCATAAAAAAGATTTTTATGCCATGTGCCATGGATTTCAGGACACATGTGAAGGTTCCTTTATATAAGATTTAACAGGAAAAATCATGCATGCCATGTTCCATTGGATGGCATATTATAGAGCAGAGAATGCTACCATAATCTGGTACCTAATGGAAGCACTACACAAAGGCACTTGGGGTGCCTACAGATGTCTAGTACCATACCTCCCAAGTGTCCTTCTTTTGGAGAAACTGTCCCTATTTTTAACCCATGTCCCTCTGTCCCTCTTTGCTCTTTAAATGTCCCTCTTTTTCACATGGGAAATAGAATTGCATTAATAAACTTACTATATTGTTCCAAATCGTATGTCTGGCTCTTAACTGTACTGCGCTCCCTCAACATACAATATTAATTGGTTCTGGGACAACCATTGTATCTTGAAACCATAACCATAAGAACAACTGGAAATTGGTTTTGAAGTGCCAAATTGCCACCCATCATATTGCAAAATTAAGATGAAAGAAAATTAAGCATATAACTAATGCAGATAAAGTCCTTACAAATAACAGTCAGGAAGCTGGGAGCTGCATTCACTTTCTATGTTGAGACAGGAGCTTCTTTGGGTCATGTACTTTATACACAATGGGCGACATGTATGAACGTGGCTGCGCCAGTTTTCTGACGTAATATGAGTAGTGTTGAGCGATTTTTATCGACAAAGTTGAAATCGGCAAGGTTTTTATGGTGATCGAAATTTCCAGATCATGCGATAATTAAGGTTAAAATCTGTGCATCATCTATTAAGATCGCGCCTTTTTCGGCGCTTTCCTGTAATTTTGGCGAGCAGCAAATCTGATTACAGATTAGAGCAGGGTGTGATGTGTGTATGTGCGACGTCCATGACGTGGGATGTGTGAGGGTTGCGTTGGCTGGAAAAAAAATTAATCATCATGACCTCGGTTTACATAGAACAGCGTTTCCTGTTTCAGCCTCAAGTGTCTCTCAGCGTCTCATAGGGATAGCTGACCTGCGCGCTGCCTGTGGCAACAGAACCTCAGCGAAATTTGTTATTTCTGCACAAGAGAACCTCTACTATTAGCTGTGATCCTTCTCCAATTTAGTTGAGATAGAGGATTTGAAGATTGTATGTAGGTTAGCTAGAGAATTTTACGGCAGCATCTACCGCTGTAAATTCACGGCGGTGGGCGCGGGGGGTGGAGGGGGGCCCCGCGGGCGAACAAGAGACAAGCTCACTATAAGAACACTGGATAAAGTTCACCAATGACTTAGTGTAAGTCATTTGTAGTGGAATATCTTTATTATTAACAGGTGGCTATTGAAATATTTCCTGGATATTGTGGCAGCCTGAAACCTTATTATTGGATAACATCCATTTCTAGTAACTGCAGGTCTCTTTGTTAGCTGCAAAAACTCCACTTTTATTATCAGTATACTTTTTCAGAGAGGTGTTTCAATTTTAACCCATTACACTGTGACTGTTGATTATCCCAACTTGCAGTTAAATTACAATCCAGCATTTTGGTAGTCAGCACAGGTTGTTTGTTGCCAAAAATACGTGTCATCGTACGAAAAATCACGTTAGTGTTTTTTTTACTTTTGCGCACCCAGCATTGTTCATTGACGCAGCATCACGTAAATCTTAAACAAGCCAATTCTTTATTTCACCACAGGTGAATTGAAAGGTGCAAAAAATAAATACAGTTTATTATTTCACAAAACAATATTAATTACGTGGTTTTTTACTTCTTGCGCACCCAGGCATTGTTCTTTGACGCTGCATCCACGGTAAAATCTTAAAACAGCAATTCTATATTCACCACAGGTGAATAGAAAGGTTTTTTTTTTGGCAAATAATACGTTTATTCATATCAAAACATAATAATTACGTGTTTTTTTGCTTTTGCACACCAAGCATGGTTCATTGAGACGCAGCAATTACGTAAAAATCTTAAAAAACAAGCAATTCTATATTCCCCCAGGTGAATTGAAGGTGCAAAAAATATAGTTTATTTACCAAAACCATAAAAGATACGTGTTTTTTGGACTTTTGCCCAGTCCAGATTTGTTGATAGAACACCTTGCAGTTAAATTTGAATCCAGCAATTTTTGTTTTGATTGAGGGATTGAGAAATTGCTGTGATTTGCCTTCTTATAATAAGGCTTTCCTAAACTATTCCATACCCTTCGCAAATTTTTTATATTCTGAACATGGAGTGAATGCAGGTGGTAAGCGAGCAAAGAGGGGGGTAGCACATGGAGTAGTGGTATGAGTGAAGGTGCTCCTTTCCAGTGCTCGGGCGACAACACGCATGGCCAGCGGTTCGTCTGTTGCAGGACGTCAGGACCTGTCCATCGCTGGGTTCTGGGCCCTGTGGAATCTTAAGTAAACGAACATTCGTCGCCATCTGTCCTTACAGGGTTACGCAACCTGCATCTTAGCAGGTCTTACCTCCTCGTCCTCGCAGAGTGCTATGCCCAAATGTCGTCATCAGCTTCATCAGCTTCCGTCCAACATGAAGAGCCCAAATGTCAACTGTGTACCACCACTGATGGATATTATTGTCTGAAGATCTCTTTTGATGACACATAATGCCGGTTGGGGTCAGGATGGCATTGTTAAAAGATCAAGAGGATGATTTAGTCTGCTATGATGTCCAGTTAGTGATGCCTTCAGAGGGAGGTGAAGAAGCCGGTCAAACGGCAATAATCCCGGGCGGTCGGGCAACGCTTTGCAGTGCCCCTTGCTTGTAGCCCGCAGCTTCTCGGATGCAGAAAGTCAGGAGACAAGTCACCTGTGTTGATGAGATGATTTGATGACGAACCATGCGGTTCCATCCTGGTCTTCTCCACAGATTTGCTTGCGAGCGCTCATCAGTGGACGGAGGAGGAAAGCATGGGTAGTGTCCTACGGGGGTCCGCTTACAAAAAGGGACGGGGGCCGGGTCGCAGATAGTCCGCTGATATGATTCCGCCAAGCCACTGGTCAGGCAAACCTCCGCTCCTCGCTTAGCGCCGTCAAAAGGTCCAAGGACCTCTCAAGCCCTGGCCTTCTTTGAGCAAGCTCTGATTTCACCAGCGTTGTCATATGCCCGCCTTTGCCGGTAAAACGCATAAGTAGAGGGCAAGATCCTTAAGTGGATAATCACCACCATACATGGTCTAGTCACATTGCAGCGAAATGCATGAGTTGAAATGGAGGGTAGGGGATCACTTGGCCAATAAAAGGCCAGACCAACGCCGGGCCTCCAACCTCTGTATACACCCTCTGTCTCCGCCTCCCTTCCCCTCCTCCCCCCACACCAAGCGTTCCTCAGCTGCAAGCTCTCAGAGTCATGATCAGGGTTCAGCCTCCGCTTCAGCCTCCACGTCGTCCGAGTAGTACCCCAGCACCTCCAGAGACCATCCTACCCCTTCTCCTTCCGCCAGTTTGACCGACCATGCACACGTACGCGGCCAGTTAGCAGCCAGCCTTCTGTATTCCAGGTTTTTGGAGCAGAAAGTAAACACTTTAACCCAAACCATCCAAAGCCAAAAGCCTGGAATATGTCGGCATTGCCTAGGCTTTTTGGCTTGGAAATGTGCCTTTCGTCGTGGTGGTCACGATGGGTTCCGCCACGTCATGGCCCTCGCCTGCCCCCCATTACAGATGCCGAGCAGGCATTTCTTTGCCAGAGAAATGCCGTCCTGCCCTGGCCAGCCAGTGTCATCTAAAATTTCAAGCGCGTTGTCTGCATCTGTGTCCGGAAAAGGTCCATCTCACCACCGACACCATGGACTAGTAAGCCACGCCAAGGGCCGCTATATCTCTGTTGACGTCCACTGGGGGTGAGCTGGGTGGATATCTCTGGGGGGTGACGGGTGGATTCTCAGCTCGGCGACGCTCTTCAAACAGCAGGGATGGTTGCAGGGCTCTTTCCCCCAAGGTCCTCTAGGTGGCATCACGTTGCCCAAAGACACCAGGGCGTTTGTTGAAATTAATCTGCCTTGGAGGAACGTCCACACAAAAAAGGTCAGGTGCTGTGGTCGGCTCTAAGCAACGGAGGAACCGAGGCGTGGCTGGGTGACAAGAACTTATGTGCCAGGCAAGGTGGTGTGCGATAAGGGCGAAGAAATCTGCTGGCCCGCCCTTTAAGATCGGTAGTCTGGAGAACAGCCTGCCTGGCACATTCATGAACTTTGTCGTTACAGAAATTTTCTAAAGTGCTACCCGGATCTGGACTGACTGCTGAAGAAAGGCTCATAGGTTGAGTTCGCACTTCCGCCGTTCGCACTGCTTCGGTCCCGCCGGGCTGCGTTTTTGTGCAGCGTCAGCTCGGCCGCCCTCCCAGTTCAACCGTCTCATGTTGACGTGGGCAACACGCTGGAATTCCACCCTCCAACATGCTCCAGCGATTGTGGCAAGCAGCGGCAATGCATTACGCAGTACGAGTGACACATGGCCTGACAAGCCAGCGGTACGGACCTCGGGGTGTTGAACCACAGAGAGGGAGGCAGGTGAAAGTAGGTCTGCACCATCTTGCTAGTTTGTGAAGAAGCCACCAAAATGGTCAGTGCGGACAATGCCCCTTTTCAGCATGCGCAGCATTGTGGTGATCTTTGTTCACGGAACGATCGTTGGACACTCTGAAACAAACAGGTCCCGCCAGCGTAGGAGGAGGGGAGACGGGACACAGATGGCGGACACGGAGCCTTTCACTCGTCAATCCAACAAGGCCCGAACCAGTTTCACATTTTCATTCGTCTTCATTAGGCAGTGGTTCGAGGTCAGAGCTAGTGCAAGGTGGCGCATCAGCTCTCAGGGTGCATCATCTCAGGCAAGTCTGGGCTGTGTTGAAGCTGTTGCCGGAGGCAGCGGAGGAGGAGGAGGAGTAGGAGGAGGAGAATTCCTAGAACCACCGATGTTTACCGACGTCCCCTGCCTTGGAAGAGGTTGGCGCGAATTTGAGGCTGAGGTGGAAGATGTGGAAAGATCCAGTTTGCTAGTGCCCCTCGACCCAGAGGCTTGGGAAATCAAGGCACCAATCTCTCACAGGAGTGCTTGGATACTCCATTTCCTCCAACATGTTCCTCGATTAAGGCCATCAAAAATAACAAGAGTTATGGGTGGCAACCCTCCCTGATCACCGGTAACAAATCAAAACTCAGCACTTTCCCTTCCACCCACCCAAATAGACGAGTAATATGCAGAAATGGAGCCTTGCTGATGATCAACTGGGAGACAGCTGTTGCATTTTCCTGCTTCACGTTCCACAAATGTCACGGTGGACAACATCAGCGACCGTGACGGCAGTAGTGTGCCAAGTAGGCTTAGCGGGCAGCAGCAGGAAGGTGGGCAGAAGCCTATGGGTGACCTCTGGCCAATCTTTGTTTACCACCTCACCAACGATGCAATGCTGTGCCACATCCAACACACAGAGGAGATCAGCTTAAGATCATGGTGCAGACTATCTGCGTTTCCTCAACACGATTGTTTTTGCATGTGTCGGGAACCAATAGACTTCTGGGTATCCAAAATGGGACGAATGGCCGAGCTGGATCATCACGCCTAGAGTGTTTGTTGTCCTGCCGCAGCAGCCAGCGTCTTATCTCGAGCGGGACCTTCGCACAAGATGGAGGAGTCATTTACAGACAAACGCATCCGGCTTTCCCAGATAATGTGGATCGTTTTGACTTTCATACAAGATGAATCAGGCATGGTTCTCTGATGATGTTTTGTGGCCCAATTGCCGAGGTCACGATTAGTTGCCGGTTACTTACTTTCCTTTTCAAACAGAAATGGTCTCTTGAAAACTTTTTTTAAAATTTCATTATCTTTCCTGCAATTTTTATTTCTCTTTCCAACGTTCATTTTCGGGGTTTTGCTGTGGAGGAGACTGTTAAAAGACAGCAAGTTTTCCATGACAACAACCGTATTCCATTTACTCACTTTATCTTTGAAATGTTCCCCATTGTAAAGGGTTTTGGGGGGTCTGTTGCTGGAGAACAGCTGTTTAAGGGCCCTTTTGGAACGAAATGTGACTTTTTAAGGGCATTTCCCCATCAAAATTTTTTTTTTTAAATATTAAAAAAAGATTTTATTAAACAAAAAAAAGTCAAGCAAAAAAGGAAAGAAGTAAAAAATTTTTTGGCGAAAACAGGCAGGGCTAAAAGGGTTTTCCCCAAAGTATGAAAACGGATACAGTATGGGGAAACGGTTTTTGCGTAAGAGATTACATGATGGGATGGGGGCTATTGGATGCAACCCAACCTCCACGCCCCCAAACCCTTAAAGTTTTTTAAAACCGATTTGGTATGCAGTCGGGAGGGGGGGAGGCCCCTTACATTCTCGGGGAATGCAAGCTGCACCCCCCTGAAAAGTAAAAAAAAGGTCTTTTCATCCTTTTTACTGGCGCTTCTTTATGATAAATTTAAAGGGAACCCAAAAAGTAACCGGGTTTAATCCCTAAATAACAGAGTGTGCGGGGGGCTCAGGCCTATAAAGATGTCCCCACCAGCAAAGGAGTCGAAAAAAGGAACCACAAGAAAGCAAGGTGTCGAGAGAGGGGAGCACTTACGTCTCAGCGGGCCAAAGGATTTATAGCGGGTACCGCGGGCAAAAGACAACCCAAAGTCTTCCCAGACCCCGGAAAACGGGGTGGGGGGTCCCCAAATTTTGGGGGAATCATTGCTAGTTCCTCCAACGTTGTAAGCAATGGACTTCTCGAGCCAAAAAGGTTTTAAAAGGGGCCTCGTTCCAGACAACCATAAAACCCCGGGGATGCCCAGCTTTGCCGCCGGGGTTTGGGAAGGAGGAAAAAGGGAGGGGCCCCTAAGAGGGGGAAGACGGAAGAGGTCCCTTGGAAGGGGAAAGCAGTACCCCGGGGTCTTTGAAAAAGGCCCTTACCCGTGATAAGATGTTTGATTCCAATTTTTTGTAGAAAAAAGGGCCCGAATCTCCGCAAAAGCCCCACCGGGGACGTGGGACATGGTCCCAATTTCCTTTCTTGCAAGGGCCAGCAAATTTTGGACACCCCCGGGTTTGAATTGGGGAATTTTTTTTAAAAGGTTTTAAAATCCCCCTTTTTTTATACCAGCGTTTTCCTATTTTATAGTTCAGTTCCTGTGCTTTCACAGGGGACTGACGCTTGGGTGAGGGGTTTAAAATCCCCTTTTGTAAATCCCCCCGCTGAAAAGGGCCGCCTCGGGTTCCCTTTCCCCCAGCTTCCCTGAAAGGGTTAAAAATCCACATTCACGGGGGGGCCGCAAGAGACTGTATTTTTCTTAAAGAGCATGTTTCCCCACAGAGTCCTGTAGGCCCCAAATCCTAAAAAGGGCCCCAGGGGGGTTTTGGGTGGAGGTGGGAGTGGGGCCCCCCCTTTTTGGGGCTTTAAAAGATTTCCTCAATGATAATATTTTAAACCTGAGAAATTTGGGTCCGAGGGGAGCTTTCAATAAGTTTTTGGGTTTGGGGTTTTAAAGGAATTTTTTTCCGCTGGGGGGCCTTCTTTAAAAATAAAAGGGGAAACGGAGGCTGGCCCCTTTTTAGTTTAAAGGGGAAGGGAAGGGGAAGGTTTTTGGGGTTTTCCGGGAGGGCCCGGATTGCCCCCCAAAGGGTTTGTAAAAGGGCCCCCAACCAAAAGTTTAAATAGAGTCTTTTGAAGGGAAACCCTTCTGAAAAACCCCAAAAATAGGGATTTGGGTCACCAGGGGGGACCCTATATACAAATTTTTTTAGGAAAAAAACTAGCGGGTTTGATATCCAGGGCAACGGATTACCGGGGCTTTATAAAAGAAAAAGATTCCAGCTGGAACACCGTTTTAAAAGGTAAAATTTTTAAAAAGGGGGCCCAAGGAAACCCGGGCCATGGTTCCCGGGAAAAGGAAAGTATGGTAAAAGTCTGGCAAAGTTTAATTTCCTCCCAGCCTTGGGCCTCGGGGAAAATTTGGAGTGTGCTAACCCGGGACGTTTTTTTTGGCCCCTTTTACAAATTTCCGTAATCAAAAAATCGGGGGGCCCACCCAAAGAAGGACTTAGGAGAAACAATAGGGATAGTCGGAACAAGTACAGGAGGGGGAGGGAGGACCTTCTTTTAACGAGGGTTGATACTTTCCTACCCGGGCTGAAGTCTTCCTCTCCCTTTTTCAGTTAGGTCACCGTAATTTTGAAAGGGATTGGTGCAAAGTTTATTTCCCAAATTCTTATCAAATTTTGGGGCCGGGATATGTATTCCCAGGTTTTTGGAAGGATGGGGTTTAGCCCAGGGGGGAAGGGGTGGGGGGCCCGCAGTTCCCCTCGGGGACCCTCTGAATGTTCAGACTTAGGGCTATGCTTTTGGTCATATTGATCTTATGTTGGAAAATGTCCCCAAAAATTTTGGCGGGAAAAAAACCCTTTGAGCACTCCCGGCTTTGGGACCCCATGGGCTCGTGAGGTAAAACCCAGCAAGTCGTCGGCGAAAGGGGCCGAAGATTTAAACCTGTGGTTTGGGAAATTATGGATGCCCCGGATAGAGTCTTTTTCCGCTCTTATAGCCTGCAAAAGGTGCTCCATCGAAAGGTTTGTGGGGAGTGGGGGGGAAAAAGAGGGCTCCGCCTGGGGGTTCCCCATTGCTGATAAGAAAGGGGGAGAAAAGCTCCCCCCATTAACTCAAATTTTTGCGCTTGTGGAGCCTGGTAAAGGTGTTTTTCGATTCTTTCATTTTTGGGGGGGTTCCCAATTTTCCCCAAGAGGGCTCCGGGTACCCCCCCCCCAAGGGAACGTCCGGGTCCCCTTCGGTTCAAAGGGCCTTTTTTGGGGCATCTAGGGTAAACTTTGTAACAGGGGAGTTTTGGATGCTTGGATATGTTTGGGCGAGAAAAATGTTTTAAGGGTATTGCCCCTTTGCCCCCCTTTGAGGGGGACGAACCCAAACCTGGCCCAGAGGGGTTTTCGGGGAGCGAGTTAGCAAGGGGGGAAAAGCGCGGGGGCCGGCGCCAGTTTCGCAAAAGAGCTTAGGGGGGCCCCCGGGGGTTTTGGGGAGTTTGGGGCGTTTGGGTAGGGTACTTAGGGGGGGTTTTTGGGCCCTCTTTGGGGTAAACTGTTATAAAATGCCCCCCAGAAATGCAGGAAACCCCAAAAACGATTACCCTTGGTTTTACGTCAAAAAAATGATTTCCAGCGGGGAACTGAGATTCCTCGGCAAAGTTTTTTTATAAAAAGCGGCGGGTAAAATAAATCGGGGACCGGGGGTTTTTCCCCGCGGTAGAGCAGAAATTTGCCCTTTAAGCTGTCGGGCCAAAAGGTTCCTCCAAAGAGCGGGGGGATTGGGGGGAGTTAAGGGGGGTTTTTAAAAGGGTTTTTGGGGAAAGGAACAAATGTAAGGCTGTGGGGGGGGGGGCTAGGGTTTCCCCCGCGCTAAAAGGGGGGAGGGAGATTGTAAAGGCCAAGTGTATTATCTTTGAAATTCTTAAAAATTTCTTGGTGAGGTGGAGTGGGCCCTTTGAATTTTTGATGGGAAGGGATGAAACAGGGAAGGGCCTTTTTTTCCACCCCCGGGGCAGGGGGCCAAACCCCAAATTTGCCCGGGGCCATTTTTTACTCCTTTAAGTGGAGGGCAAAGAGCAGAGGGAAAGGGATAGCGTTTTTTGCTTGTAAACCCATCAACTGAAGTATTTCATGACAAAGTGGTATCAGGTCCCAAAGGTCCGGATTCTTTAGATTGGGGCCGGGAACCTTCCGTGAGCCGTTTAAAAAACCATTTCCCAAATTTTTCCCTGCTTGAGGGGAGCAGAAGTCTTTGCCGAATTTTTTCCCTTTTAAGCCAAAAACCGCCGGGGCTTTTTTTAAAGAAAACCACGCGGGGTCCGTTTTGGGAGCCCCCAATTTTTTAGGGGGGAAAAGGGGGAAAGTGGGGTCCCGGGGCCAGAATTTCCCCACTAAAACCCGGAAAAAAGGAAAACAGAATCTTTTCAAAATCTGCGGAAGGCAACCACCGAATCGGAAAAAAAAGGGGATTTCATTTAGCTTCAAAGAAGGGGGGGTTTTCCCTGAAATTTTTGGGGAAGCGTAAAAAGTCCCCAGGGGAAAACCGGGGCTGGTCTGAGTGGGGGGGATGTTCCCAAATAAGGCAGAAAACTTGTGGGAGCAAGGGTGGGGGGGAGAATTTTAATCTATTTCTATTTAAAAAGGATTTTTTTGTCGTGGGTTTTTTGGTGAAAATTAAAATTTTGTATTTTCCCTTTGGGGCAGGTAGGGGAAAGGGGGAGACCCCAAACATTTCCCAACCCTCCCAATGCCCAGGCAGCCCTTTCGGGAACCGGGCCCAAGGGGGAAGTTTTGGGGAACAAGGGGGTTTCGGGGACATTTCGGGGGTGTCGGGGTTACCGGATTTGGGGGGCCAGGTTGTTTTGGTCACCCCGGGATCATTTGGGTCCCTTGGGGCCAAAAACCCCCAAAGAAACCCTAAGGTTTTAGGGGAGAAAAGGGAGGGGGAGGACCGGTATTGGGGTGGAAAAATTTAATTGGGTGCCGTTTTGATGCTTTTTCCCGGGAAATGGACCCACTGATAAATAGGTAGCAGGCTTTCAGTATCTGGAAAGGAATTAAAATTGGGGTTATTGAACCGGCTAACGATTTGGGGAAAAATAGTTTTGGGGCCCCCCTTTTGGGTTTGGGGGAAAAATGTGGGTTGCTGTTTGTCTTTAGGGCCCCAAGGAAATTTTACCTTGGGGCCGGAAGCCCGGTATATGGGGTGCTCAGTGGGGTGGGTTTCCTGTAGGGCAAACAATACTTTTGGACCCCGGCTTTGTGGGTGATTTAAAATTTTGTGAGCGCTTTTTGGGGCGTTTTTAAAACCCTTTTTAAACGTTTAAGGGACGAAAACCCTAATCCCTACCCAATTGGGAAAAAAAAAGACGTTTGGAAAGAAAAAAGTTTCGAGAAAGGGGCCCACAAAGACGGGCTAAGGCCCGCCCAAAAAACCACATTGAATAAACATAAAAAAAATTAAAACAATATCAAAGAAAAAGGCCTATAAACCAAAAGGCCCAATTACAAAGCTTTAAAGCAAAAATTTACGCTGCAAGGGCCAGAAAAATTTTTTAAAAACGGGCCCCAAGTGGCCCCAGGGGGGGGACGTAGCGGAATTTAAAAAGTGTCGGTTTCATATAGTGGGGGTTTTCCCACCCCAGCACCAAGGGCCTGGTAAACGCCGGGGGAAAAGTGGTGGTTAGGGTTGAAAATCTGAGGGGGCGGGGCGGGGGGGGGGGGCCCCCGACACTCCCAAATTGGGGGTGTGCGGTCGGACCTTTACCCCCCCACTCCCATACGATTTTGGAAAACCAGCAGTGAAATAAAAGAGCAACAAGAAAACATCTTAAAGCTTTTAAAGGGTGTAAGGAGGGGGTTTTAAAGCTAATAGAGCCCCCCAAAACAGTATAAAGACTAATAAAAGGCGGCAAATTTTAAAAGGGGTAAAGTACCTCCAGGTTGATCTCTTCCCCCGAACCCCGAGCCCCAACCCCCAAAATCCAAAAGGAGAGGGGAAAGACCCCCAAAAAGGAATTGAACCCAAAGCCTTGGCGCAGAAGAGGGAAGAGTTCAGCGGTGGGGAGGCTCTTTGATGGGGAGGAGTGGGTTTATTTGGTCTGGCCCTAGGTGTGGGTCGCGGTGCACCCACACCCGGGAGGGGGGGAGGGGTTTGGGAGGCGCCATCAGATTCGAGGGGGGGCGGGTCCTGTGTAAAGCCTTCTTCCCAATCCGGTTGGGTTTAAATTGGGGAAAGGTTTAGAGCAGCGGGGGAAGGCCGGGAGCTCCATGGGACGGCAGTGCGCAAAAGGTGAGGGCTTGTCCCCATGGGGGGGACCTGGATCGAAAAGGGGAAGCCCCAACGGTGGGGGTTTGTTCTTTCCTGCAAAAAGGGCCCAACGGGCGGTTTAAAAAGAGGCTCGGAACCGCTGGGTCCTCCCTTGAGAGGTCAGGAAACGGGGGGCCCAAAAAATTGGGGCCTTTTTGGGTCGCCAAAAAGGTAACATTTGCTTAACCCTCGTCTTCCTCATAATCTCCTCCTTCAACATGTTTTTTTGAACCCTACAAAATAACTTTCTCTGGGTTTCCGGTCAGGGTCTTGGCTTCCCGGAAACAAAAGCGCTCGGGGTGGGGCGCGGTCAAATTTCCCGGATTGCCATCCTTCCGGCCTCCCCAAGAACATAGTTAAAGGCCTTTGTGGGGTAGGAATCAGCTCGCCGTTGTTACAGATCCGGCTTGCCCCAAATTTCTAAGTTGTTTCGTCTGCTGGGGTTTTCCAAGTCGTCTTTTTTGGTTTCCGTTAGGCTGAAAAAAATATTTGTTGTTTTTCCGCCCCAAACCCCCCTTGAAAGGGCCTTTTAATAGGAGGGGGGGGTTTTGGAGGGGTTTTGATAAAAATTTTCCCCGGGTTTGGACCCTTTTCTTGAAAGGGGCTGTAACGTTGCCTGTACAGGCTAAAGGGCCCTGTTTCCAACCCCACGATGCGGGTTTTCCCGCCAACTTTTGAATTTTAAACTCTTAGTGGGGATCAAAAAAAAGAAGAGTTTTGGGGCTCGGGGTGGAGGTTGGGGTTTGGAGAATGGCTTCCCCCAGGGGGGAAAGCAGGTCCACGGGACTCCCCAGGGTCGGGGCCCATTTGAGGGGGGCCCTTTGGGGGCGGTTTGGATGCGGTTCGTAAAGGATTATCTTCCCCAGGTTGGGAGAGGGGGGGTTTTAGGGGGCCTTTGTGCGGGCATTTGGAGGGAGGGGGGGGACTTTACCCGTTTTTCCCTATCATCAGCAGCGGGCCCAAAGGGCCCCGTTTTCTGTGAGGGCAGGGGGGGGAAAAGGGGTTTGTCGGGAAATTGCAAGTCCCTTCTGTGGGGCTTCAGGGCAGATCTGAGGGGGGGGACCAGGGGGCCCAAGGGGCACTTGGAGGGATTCAATAAGTGGGGTTTGGTTTCGTGGACCTAGGCCCAAGTCAGGGGTCAGGGGCCCCTTTTTTTGGGAGTGCCCGGTAGGTCATTGCCTTTCATGCTGTTTTGGGCCCCATGGGGAGCTCGGGTTTTTCCCACCCCCCACAAGCCAGGGGAGGGCGGGGGGAAAAGGGGGGGGGAAAAAGGCCCTCATTGGGGCCCCTGGGGTGGGTTTCGAGCCGGGTTTCCCGGCAGTGAGCAATGCTCCCCCCATAATGTCCTGGTTGGCCCAGTGTGGGGCATGTATCCCCCCCCCCTCATCACGGTCGCTGGGGGCCGGGAGGGGTCGGAGGGGGCAGAGGTGTGTAGGGGGCAGGGTACCCTGCAAATCCTGAAGCGCGTCTATCCGTGGCTGGGGGGTGCGCCGGGGCATTTCACGGGGAAAATAGAAGCCGCAGCGGAAACAAAACCGCGGCGCCTCTCTCCCCTAACCGCGTCATAAAGGGGCGCGACTGCCCAGTGGATTTCGGGGGTTTCCCCCCGGGGGTTTTTGGCCCCCAGAGGGGGGAAAGGGGGGAAACGGGGGGTTTAGGAGACGCTGTGGGGGGTTTGGTTTTTCTTTGGGGGTTGGTCAGGGCTCCCCCGCAGCCTGTGTAGGGGGCTGCAGTTTTTTTGGCGGCTTTTTATTCCCCCCAGTTTTGGCAGGGTAAGATGGCGGGCTCGGGGTGTGGGCGGGGGAGGAGGGGGAGTGGGTTCCCCGGCCCGAATTTGGGGGTTTTGGGGGAAAAGGGGAACCCCTAAAATGGGGGCGGGATCCCTTGAGGGTCCGGGAGCTTTTTTTAAAAGCGTCTTCTGCTCATTTTTGGAAGTGCAAGGGTGGTTTTCTTTTAGCCCCGGACGGGCTCCACGGGTGCCGTCCGGTTTTTCTCAAGGGGCGGGCCCCACCCCCCCCCTCCATAAAATTTTTTTAATAGGGGGCTGAGAAGAAATTTTTTATTTTTTTTGGGGCATGCTGCTTTGAAATGCAGAAATTTACTACAGGCCCTTTATTCAAAAAAAATTTGTTGTTTCTAAAGACTTTTGTTCTTCACAATTGACCAAAGTGGGCTCAAAGGGGTTTGCTTTAAATTTTTGGGGGCTTTTTTGCGTAAACTTCAGAAAATTATACAGGTCCTTTTTTAAAAAAATTTTTGGTTTCTAACAAGCCATTTGTTTTCACAATTGTCCAAAGTGGTCAAAGGGTCTTTGTTTTTTAAATTTTTTGGGGGCATTTTGCTGTGACATGCAGCTATACTCCCGGTTTCCCTTTTTAAAAAAAAAAAAATTTTTTTTCTAAAGACATTTGTTCCTCAAAAATTGTAAAGAGGGGGTTTAAATGGGTGATGGGGGCTTTTAAGGAAAACAGGAATAGGTGGGGACATGTTAAGGACCCCATATTGAAAAATTTGGATTTTGTTTATGCAAGATTTTTTAACATAGTATCAATCCCTGTATTGAGAAAACCCCCATTTAAAAAAATTAAAAAAGAGAAACAAAGAGTGGTGGGTTTCACCCTTTTTTTAAAAAATGTTTTTTCTAGAATTGAACTACTAAAAACTTGCATGTACAAATAGCTTTTAAAAAAAAACCTTGAATTGAAAGGGGTAAGGAAGCTTGCCCGATGTAGGTTATTCGAGGAATGGAGTAGGGGCCCGGGAAAGGGGGAACAAAGAAACAGAGCCCATTCCCCCACCCTTGAGTAAAATGAGAAAAAGAATCCCAAGAAAAAGGGCCCCTGGGTGGAACAGGGCGTTTAACCACCAGTTTTTCCCAAGTGAAGTCAATTGGTCCACATCATACGGAGGGGCAAGCATCCCAGGTCTTGACTGTGTATGAGAAAAGTGGAGGTCTTCCTCCACTTCCGTTTCCGCACTCTGCCCCGCACGACTGTTTTCGTTGCTGCGTCAAAAGGGCATTTTTACGTGTTAATAGATGACGGACGCCACCCGGGGTCTACCCCCCCCTTTTTAACCCCCCCTGGGCTGGTTTCCTCCATGTTAATTGAGGGGGACGCCCCTGGGCTCTCACTGCACCCATAAGTCTGGCAGTGCCCCTCGTTTTCAAGATGGCGATGCAGCACTGGCTTCACCGTTAGGGGCAATGGAGAGCTTCAAAAATTTTTCTAAAAAATCTGATTTGATAAAAGGGGATTTTTTGAGGTTAATAGTGTCAAAAAGGGCCCCAGGGTGGACACAAATTGCACAATTTAGGTTTTTAAAATTTTCTGGGGTGGAGTCACATGGGGTCGCTCTTTTTTATTCCCGGGGGTCTGTCCCTAATAAGAAGAAAGGGTTTGGAGGAAAAATTTTAAACCATTGAATTGATTGGCTGAAACAGTCTAGAAGCCCGGAGGGCAAATGTCTTTTCAAATAAGAAATGTTTTGGGGATGATTAGGGGCTTGTATTACTTATGGGGTGTGGGATGATTAACACATTACCGTGTAAAAAAAAACCCTTTAAAAAATGCAGGGAGGGGTGTATGTTGTATGTTATCACTTGGAAAAAAAAAACAAAAAGTAAATGTAAAACTATAAATAAAACTTCCCCCAAATAAATTCTGTAAACAATGTCAGTTACCCAAAAAAATTACTAAATGAGAGTCACTGTACAAATAGATAGTGCCACTTTTTGATCTGTGGGTCAAACAGGTTTGGGGGCATGCTGTGGTACAGGACAGGTTAGTAATGTCAGTTCAAGTAAATGAGGGTTTAAATTTAAATGCCTTTGGCACTTTTTAATTTGTGGGGGTGATTTCAGGGTTTTAAAGGCAGGCTGTGGTACAAAACAGGGTAGTGAAAGGTCTGTGATTTTTTTCTGTGACTTTTATAATTAAATGTGTTGCCTAAGATGTAGCACGGATCCATTTTATGTTGGGATGTTAATTCCAGCTTCTTTCCGCCGTTTGGGGTTTTAAGAATGAAGGTGTTTTGCTTTTCCCATAGACCCTTTTAAAGGTCATCGGGATAATCTATTATCGACTATCGGAAATCTTATTAAAATTGCCCCATATCGGGCCCGGGGGAGATAGTAACTAATGACATAAAAGTCATTTCACCTTTTCTGTTTTTTGGAAAAGCACTTTCAAAATTTTGGTGGTTGTCCTTCAATTTGTTTATTGGGGGGGGTGAGGTCAGCCCCCGACTGACTAAAATTGGTTGTCTAACATTAGAAAGGGTTCATAAGAATCTTTAGTATTATGAGTGTTACCAGGAGCACATGCATCCTCCTCGGCACCGAGTGCAATTGGTCTAAATATAAAAAGCAAAAAATGTAAATAGCTAAAAATAAAAAAGAAGAAAGAAGCCATCACTGCCGCCACATGAAAAAAGGCGGTTTCCTTTGATCCCAAATACAGCCAGTGATCAATTTAAAGGGGCAGGTTACATAAAGCCGGTTCCTTCCCCCGAAAGGTGTAATTCAGCCGGTACTGTTCCAGATCTGATCTCTCACAGAACGTCTGTTATCTTTTCTGACTTCCAGAACGAGTCGACACCTAGAAATGACTCAAAAAAGCACAAGATAAACTTAACCTGGTCAAGACCACGAAGGGTCGATTACCTCTTGAGCCTTTAGATTTCGACTGGTAGACGGCAGAGACAGACAGGGATCCACATGACTTATGGCCCAAAATAGGCCTTGCCTGAGGGTGAAGAGAACAAGGACAATCAGTCGACAATCTGGTACGTGCATGTAGTGCTAATGAAATGTGTGACTATTTGATGTCATAATTTCCATTACTTGTATATTAAGCTAATTATAATTTCCATTGTTCTATCACAAGCTATAATCACACAGGCTTGCATACCTCTGTTTATCTCTCAAGCCTGTAGACTTCACTTGCTTAATTTATGACCTAATGGGGCCTCATTTTCTGCTTTCGGAGTGATTCTGTATTTTCTTATCTTAGTCTCAGGGAGCTGGCACCTCCATGGTACAGGATGAGGCCATACAAAAGACCTCTGTGCTCTAAGCTGACACAATACGTAGGTTGTGTCCGATAGTTTTTTTTTGTTTAAGACATATAAGAACCAGAGAAACTTTGGTGACTTCAGAAGCTCTTGTACCCGGCGGTAAGGACACTTGCGCTGGTATTGTCCCTGGAGTTCCCTGTTTTTGCCATTAAGCTTCTCATGGCTGAAGTTATAAAAACAGGTGATGTTATAAGCTCTGAGGTGAAGTTTGTAAGTGTTTAACCTTTGTAAATACATATTTAGCAAAACTGTACCCACTGTAACCAGTTTATTCTCTTTCTTATATGTTAAATTTGATCATAATTGATTGATTCCTATGTTAAATAAAATTGTGTTGTATCCTGACTGATTGGCCTTCTTTAAAGCTGTATCTAGAACCTGTATTGGCAAAACAGCGCATATGGCCGATTTGCAGCGCTGAAGTCCTCGTCTGTAAGTGCGGATTTCAGACGAGGACTTGCATTTTCAGACCCAGGATTTCAATGTGGATTTTGGAAGAACCACCCAAGAACATGGTTATTGGTTAATTTTAATTCCTTGGCTGAATAAATACGTCCCCTTACAGGGGTTTTCTCACTACAAAAGATTAGCTATCAACATGTAAGGAACGGTAGTTGAAGACTTTTTCCCATATACATTGCTTTGTTTTCCCCCCAAATTGCTTATAATTGTTAGAGGTGATCCCTTGTAGTATCTAACTGTTTAGGCTGCAGCTGTACAGGGCATTGTCAACTCTATTATAGTTGTTACCAATAGTGTTGAGCGATGAAATTGGCAAAAGTTTAAATCGGGCAGATTTTCACTAAAATCTTGGTTCCGCGATGAAGAGATTAATTTTCTTAAGATCTTATCAATAATCGAGATTGCGGATTCCAATCGTGCCATTTCCCGTAATTTTGGCGGCCAGCCAATCAGCGTAGCGCACGGGGGGGGGGGGGGGGGTGGTGAAGAATGTCACCAGCGGGGGGTGTAGGGATCTCATTGACTACTGAAATCACATGACCTCGTTTTATCTATGTCAATGCACTTCCTGATCGGCGCCATTCACTTCTATACAGATAACAGAACGGATAGCTGTCTCTCTGCTCAGCTTTTTTAAACGCTAGTAGAGACTGTTTCTGAGCAATTTTACAACTGGAAAGGATCTTTGATAGAGTAGTTAGCTTAGGGTAAAGCAAGATTACAGAATTCTATTTAGTATTAGTTAGAGATTTGGAAACCGCTCCAGTGCTCTGAACAGCACAGCTGTGGGGGGTGGGGCGCGCCTGGTCCAGTGGAGCAGATCCTACATCAGAGATATTTCTCCTCTCAATCCAAATTTTATTTCTGCGTAGCCAGCATCCACCACAGTCTGAGTTCAGGGTGTCCCTTTCTTGTGGGGTGCACGTTTGCATTACTTATATTTGTCCTCTCAAACAATGGTGAAATAGCACCCAATTGTATTTCTGCGTTGCTAGCGGCCACCACAGTCTGAGTGACAAGTTTTATATGTGTCCCTGGTACAAAAAGTGCTAGGGGTCTCCTGCCAGTTACCATGTGCCATTTCCAATGCTGGTGTCTTGTTTTGTGTCAAAGGGGCCCCGTAGCAGATGCTAACGCTGTACCTGCTGTTGCTACGCCACCCTTATCATTTCTGTTAGCCATTGAACATAATGAATTATTTTAGCCTATGAATTTTTTTCTGTGACTCGTGTTGCCTAAGATGTAGCCTGTATCCATTTGACTGTTGTGGATGTTAATTCCAGCTTCACCTCACCTGTTTGGGTGTAATAATGAACCTGGTCTTCCTCTCCCATAGACTTTAGTGGGAATCGTAGATTAATCGTCATCGAAGATCGAAAATAGGGGTGATGATTCCCCAAAATCCGGAATCGACTCGAAGCAGATTATTGGCCGAATCGCTCATCACTAGTTACCAATAATGTCAGTTACAAGTCTATAGTAGCGGTGCTTGAACATAATGCCACTGTTCTAGGGATGTTACCAATTATAACGAACATCAGTGGAGCCATTTAGTCTCGTTCTATCATTATAGATGGTGACAGTGAGTTGATAACAAATCATAACCACTGAGAATCTTTCTGTACAGAACAGGAAGTGTCAGACTATTGTTAGGCCTCGTGGCCAAAGTGAAAACGGCAGGACTTAAGAATTATTAAAACAATATTGAAAGTGATATGGAAAATAAAAAAATAGCCAAAAATTCTTAAAAAATGTGTTTAACATAAAAACATGAGTGAAACAATAAGTCATTTTTGATGACACATTCCCTTTCCGGAAGATCCCTTTCTGGATGCTCCGAAGCGGTGTCTATTAGCACTTCCTCACCCACCCTTGCATATCCCGGCAGATAGCAGCCTCGTGGCACAGACAACTACACTTGCTAATGCAAAATTATTCACACTTTAGCACCTTAAAAAAATACCGTAGCTTTTATTTTCTTAATTTTTCAAAAGTGCACAAGGTGTTAAAGATCAAAAAATCAGTTGTTACATTAGCAAGATGAGTTGCCCGTGCTGTGTGCTTGCTATTTACAGCCATGCGAGCATGCACCAATGATAGGACTGCTACCTACCCCTAAACTACACATTGCAATTCCATGAAAAGAAATACAGTAGCTCGCATCGGTGGCACAGGCGACAAGTTTTTGCACTTGAGCACAAAAAAATTGCACTAATTTTCTTCATTTTTCCCAGGCTCCATCCACGCAGATGCCGACAGACCTCAATAGCAAACACGGCTTGTAGCTCATACAACGCGCAAAAAAAAAAAAAAAAACTGAACACATTCATTCTTGCGTTGAATTTCAAATTTACTGTTGATGTCAATGGGGATGGCTAAAAATCTTGTGTGATGCGTGGCCAAAACATTGGTATGTTGGATCATTGTCCAAACCCCATAGAGATGAATGGAACTCCTTCTCTGTCTGTAAACCGCAAGTAAATCCAAAAATCGAGCCCAAGTCCACCTGCAAGAAGAACAAGAAATACTTGTTGAAAACCGCATTGGACGACTTGGTTTGCAAACACAGAATCTGATGGTAAATTGAACTTATCGAGTGGACGTATCCTAAGTGCGCTACGCGTGAGATTGCAAAGTGTTACATTAGCAAGACAAGGTGCCTGTGCAATACTACAACTAATTACCAGCACATTATAACACATCATTAATTTTCTATTTACCTCATCACTGTAAATAGCAGGCACAGGGGCACCTCTGAGATCAGAGCCCCAATATCCGATCCCATCCCCCGGTTCGGTTTTGGGGGCAGGCCGGCAGTTGACCTTCCTCACTTTACCAAAATCCATGGCAGACTGATGCAATTCATAGAAAGCACACCCATATTTGGGGTGGACTATAGAAATACAGGCAATATTTTCTGATTTTAAGCGCAGATCTGTGTCCAATTCTCACCCAATTTCTGTGAAGTGGATTGGACACGGATTTTAGACTCACCCTTGCTTCGTATGGGCAGTTTCAGCACGAAATCCACTCCAGAAAATGATGCCAGTTCCCTTTCAGCGCTGAAAATAAGTCAACACTAATGAAAATCATCGTCATGTGCACAACAATGCGGATTTTCCAAAGGAGGCATTGAGTCGAGGATTGCAGTAAGACTGGACATGGATTCAGTGCGAAATCTGCCTCAGAATCAATGTCCAAATTAGCGGTGAACATCCAAACGGCGATCTCTTATGTTCCAATGTCCTCAGGATATAACGTTTCCAGCAGACAATGATCTTTCCTGGGACATTGTATCTTGTAACCGCACTCGCCATACAATATCATAGACACTGCTGATCTGCGGGAGATGTGATTGATGGAAAATCCAACCAATTATCAGGAACATTTTACTAGTAAAACCTGTGTAATGGAGAGGTGCATGCACCTCCCTACAATACAGTGTGGTATTACATGTCCTGTACTGCTTTTACATGCATTAGTGAGGTGCATGCAGTAATTGGAGGTCTATAGCACCTCTTTACAGTACAGTGTGGTACTACATGTCCTGTACTGCTCTTACATGTATTCGTGAGGTGCATGCAGTGATTGGTGGTCTATAGCGCCTCTCTACAGTACAGTGTGGTACTACATGTCCTGTACTGCTTTTACATGTATTAGTGAGGTACATGCAGTGATTGGTGGTCTATAGCACCTCTCTACAGTACAGTGCGGTTTTACATGTCCTGTACTGCTCTTACATGTATTAGTGAGGTGCATGCAGTGATTGGCGGTTTATAGCGCCTCCCTACAGTACAGTGCAGTACTACATGTCCTGTACTGCTCTACATGTATTCATGAGGCGCATGCAGTGATTGGTGGTCTATAGCACCTATCTGCAGTACAGTGTGGTACTACATGTCCTGTACTGTTCTTACATGTAATAGTGAGGTGCATGCAGTGATTGGCGGTCTAGTAGCGCCTCTCTACAGTACAGTGCGGTACTACATGTCCTGTACTGCTCTTACATGTACAGTCATGGCCAAAAGTTTTGAGAATGATACAAATGTTAATTTTTACAAAGTCTACTGCATCAGGTTTTATAATGGCAATTTGCAGATACTCCAGAATGTTATAAAGAGTGATCAGCTTAACAGCAATTAATTGCAAAGTCAATAGTTGCCTAGAAAATGAACTTTTTCCCCCAAAACACATTTCCACTTCATTGCAGGCCTGCCTTAAAAGGACCAGCTAACATCGTTTCAGTGATTGCTCCATTAACAGGTGTGGGTGTTGATGAGGACAGGGCTGGAGATCAATCTGTCATGATTAAGTAAGAATCACACCACTGGACACTTTAAAAGGAGGCTGGTGCTTGGCATTATTGTTTCTCGTCTGTTAACCATGGTTATATCTAAAGAAACACGTGCAGTCATCATTGCACTGCACAAAACTGCCTAACAGGGGAAGAGTATCGCAGCTAGAAAGATTGCACCTCAGTCAACAATCTATCGCATCATCAAGGAATTCAAGGAGAGAGGTTCCATTGTTGCCAAAAAGGCTCCAGGGCTCCAAGAAAGACCAGCAAGCGCCAGGACCGTCTCTTAAAAGTGTTTCAGCTTCGGAATCGGGCTCCCTAGCAGTGCAGAGCTTGCTCAGGATGGCAGCAGGCAGGTGTGAGTGCATCTGCATGCACTGTGAGGCGAGAGACTCATGGAGCAAGGCCTGGTGTCAAGGAGGGCAGCAAAGAAGCCACTTCTCTCCAGAAAAAAACATCAGGGACAGACTAATATTCTGCCAGAGGTACAGGGAGTGGACTGCTGAGGACTGGGGTAAAAGTCATTTTCTCAGATGAATCCCCTTTCCGAATGTTTGGAACATCTGGAAAACAGCTTGTTCGGAGAAGACAAGGTGAGACGATACCACCAGTCTTGTCTCATGCCAACTGTAAAGCATCCAGAAACCATTCATGTGTGGGGTTGCTTCTCAGCTAAGGGAATCGGCTCTCTAACAGTCTTGCTTAAAAACACATCCATAAATAAAGAATGGTACCAGAATGTCCTCAAAGACCAACTTCTCCCAACCGTCCAAAAGCAGTTTGGTGATCAACAATGCCTTTTCCAGCATGATGTGGCGCACCTTGCCATAAAGCAAAGGTGATAACTAAATGGCTTAGGGAACAAAACAGAGATTTTGGGTCCATGGCCTGGAAACTCCCCAGATCTTAATCCCATTGAGAACTTGTGGTCAATCATCAAGAGACGGGTGGACAAACAAAAACCAACAAATTGTGACAAAATGCAAGCATTGATTGTGCAAGAATGGACGGCTATCAGTCAGGATTTAGCCCAGAAGTTGATTGAGAGCATGCCAGGGAGAATTGCAGAGGTCCTGAAGAAGAAGGGTCAACACTGCAAATATTGACTTGCTGCATTAACTCATTCGGTCAATAAAAGCTTTTGTTAATCATAATATGATTGCACTTGTATTTCTGTATGTGATAAAAACATCTGACAAACACACAGAAAAACCAGAGGGCAACAGATCATGTGAAAATAGAATATTTGTGTCCTTCTCAAAACTTTTGGCCATGACTGTATTAGTGAGGTGCATACATTGATTGGTGGTCTGTAGCGCCTCTCTATAGTACAGTGCAGTACTACATGTCCTGTACTGCTCTTACATGTATTAGTGAGGTGCACGCAGTGATTGGTGGTCTATAGCGTCTCTCCGCTGTACAGTGTGTTACTACATGTACTGTACTGCTCTTACATGTATTAGTGTGTATGCAGTGATTGGTGGTCTATAGCACCTCTCTACAGTACAGTGCGGTACAACATGTCCTGTACTGCTCTTACATGTATTAGTAAGGTGCACGCATTGATTGGTGGTCTATAGCATCTCTCTACAGTACAGTACTACATGTCCTGTACTGCTCCTACATGGGACTTGACAAGCAGCTACTTTAGGCCCCAGTTGAGGGCCCTATTCTCTGGTACATTCTGTATAAAGTCCATGACCCAAAGTAGCTCCTGGCCTCATCATAGAAAGCAATTTCCAGCTCCCAGAAGCTCTCTCGGATGTTACATGGAAGGATGTACTTTATCTGGATTAGTATCTGCTTCATTTTCTTTCATCTCCGTTTTGCACTATGTTTGGGACATTTTGGGACCTTGGAACCAATATCTCAATTTTCCATAATTATGGTTTCATCAAACAATGGTCGTCCCGGAACCAATTAATTCTCGATGTTGAAAGATAACTGTACATAAAAAGAAATTACTACAACTTGGAAACCTTTTATCGAAGCCTTCCTGACTGAAGCTGCTCACCCAACTTGTATATCCGTTCCGCCTTACAAAATGGTATCTAGAGGGAGAACTGGCCAACACCTTGAGGAGGAGGGGGGGGGGGTTGAAATTGAAATTGCGGGACTAATAGTAGCATTAGGGAAGGGAAATGAGGATAGGGGAGAATGTTGAGGATCCAAACTTCTCAGAGTGGGCGAATACCCAGATTAGTTCTATGGGAGACGTAGGGAAGACCTTTCTCTATTACAAACATTAATATCCTAAAAGCTCAGAGTGTTCGTTTGGCGCAGTGGTTAGACGTTGGATGTTGATTGTTACATATTTTCGGTTTTAAGTTATAAAATACAAAAGAAATGTGGAGGTTCCTTTTCTTTGCTTAACCTTCTATTACGCACATATTATATACTAGGAGGACCAGGTAGTAGGCAGATATGTCTTCGGATACCTTTTGGGTCCATTTATAAGCCACGTTACTACCGTCGTAAACTTGGACACTTTGGACTTTGCTCACGACGTGTGCCTAATTGTTTCATTGGAAAGTGATTTGTGACAATTTTACTCTGTATAGACTCCTTTAAAATTGTGTGCTATGTTCATCTTTATGGTGTTATTACTGTGCTGGGAACCTCAATAAATATATTTTCCCCAAAAAAAAAAATTATTTAATTCTCTTTGTATTTTCAATTTAAGCAATGACATCCCCCCCCAAAAAAATGTGTTGCTGTTCCTTTAAAAGAATATTGCCACTTTAAGCGATTAGGACACATTGCTGCGATACACTATTGCTTCATAGTCCATGGAGGTGACCTCAAGAAGTCCAAAGAGCTCCACTTGTGCTGCAGCCAGCTCAGTCTGAGATTTGCAGGGTTACCAAGCTCTAACCTTCACTGATCATGAAGCAATGGCTTATCGAAGTTGTACGGCATCACTTGCAAAATTTTGGGTGGACTCTCAAAGCCGAGTCAACCAAATGGACCCTTAGTCAATTGCTTCTCCACTTCTAATGTTACCACTTGCTGGAGGGGAGGAAGAAAAACAGTGTATAACACCCTATACAGGCAGCAGCAGACAAACCTGACCCATGAGAGTACATGGGCTGGATACTCTCCTCCACTGATGACCCAATAGGAACTATTTTTAGATCAAAAAGAAAGGGAAAAAAAAAAAAAAGACAAAAATCAAAGACAAGTGTTCATATTTATTTGGAAATTCACAGTTTCTAAATTGCACTAAGGCTCTGGAGTTACACTTTTGTTCACCATATATTTCTAAGCAAAAAAATTAAAAATTTTATTCCTTTTTCCTGCTTCTTACATGAAGACCAGTCAAACTAAAACCAGCGGCGGGTGCTCAAATTGTCTACGCGTTTCATACAGAGAAGGGAAAGAACTGCATTTCGTGTGTAGAGAACATGTAAGCAGCAAATACAGTAAGGAGTGGAGGGTCGGTGACCCAAAGAGTGTTGTGCACGAGAACCGTACAGTGCGGAGCAATCACGTCGCGATTTCAGGAGGACAACATCCAGTTACACTCATTCAGCCTCCTCTATCGGATGTCAGGTGTGTGGGACCAGCACAAGAGGATATGGATTGGACTTACCGATAAATGCTGCTCCAAGGAAATGGACCCTTAAAAAGTCTTTAACATACACAGACACACACACAAACCACATAAAAGCACAAGCGTTATACTCATACAACAAAAAAGTACTAATAAATAAATCTACCTCACACTCTTCATGCGGCTGGCCACGAAACCCTCTTTGGTCTCCTTATAACCCGTATCCCATATGAAAACTCAGGAGGGAGGTACCTGGGCTAAAATAAAAGCGAATGACACGTAAAAGGCGGCCACACACACTGGATAGAAGGAGGCGGATGGTGGAACCCTTGAACGATCGCTCGTCTGATGAATGGATGGTTATGCTGACAAGAGCCCTACGCATTTTACACCATCATAGATTAAAACCGACCTTCAGTTGGTGAAGGAACGAATTATCTTACTCTCATGTCATGGCTGACGGCACCTTACACAGTCAAGAACTAGCAAACAAAAAAAAAAAAAGGTTAAAAAACATGGCCGACTTCTTTAAAGGTGACCCCAAAAATGCACAAATGAACAGCACTGGATAAGCAGACATAAGGGTGCACACCTGTATAGACCTGTACCGAAAAGTCCTGGACTATATCCAAACAATAGAAGAATCCAGACCACTTCCAACAAAAAAAAAATGCAATATTTATTCACCCCCGCAACGTTTTGGCTCCTACATTAGTCTTCCTTATGCTTAACAAGGGCTCATGTAAAAGCCAAAAACTTCCGCATGTTTTGGAAGCACAGCCTAGATTCTTCTATTCTTTCATTCAAGGTGATGTCACAGCTCATTAGTTTTAGTTAAAATCGTCTCGTTTGATAAACTTCAGAGACACGTGTATGGCCTCCTTAAGCTGGATAACTCACACCACAGACAACGGGGTCTCCCAAGTTATCAAACCCCCAGATGACTTTGCATGTAGAGACCATTACTTTAGGTCCGATCGTGGCCCGTGCTCTGCATGTCGTCTAAAACAGTATATACTATTGGTCTCCAACAGGACGTCCTCCAGTTGATACACCACCATATACACACTGAACTAGTTTTGCATCAGCTGGGGCACCATAGGCTAGAGAGCACTGGAATATATGGTGGGAGGGGAAGGAGTCCTATTTCCAGGAGACCATACGACCCAATATTAATAGCGGCTACCCTGAGTATCTCCAAACCAATGTAATAGCAAATGAAAGAAAACCTATGTAGACACATTTACGCTCAGCTCCGTTAATAGATAAACGTATGCACTCTCAACAGTTAAAATGAACAAATCTCCAAACTTATTAGCCCCATATTAACAATAGACATTTTATAGTAACCCCCCTCTACCCCAAAACAGTGTAAAGACATTAGAAAGAAGAATTATCACAAGACCGACTTATACAAAACTAGTCCTTGCACCCCATTGATCAGCCGGTGATCGCTGCAGCCTCTACATTGTATACCAGTCGCAGCTTTATACATTTGGCGACGGCAGCATCACGAACGGCTCCATTATACCCAAAATGAGAAATGAGTTGCGATACCAGACACAACCACTGTGACATGCATGAAACTGGGCCTGGTAAACATTGCAGAGGCTGCAGCGATCACCAGAGCACAGCAAGTCCATTGAAAAGCCCTGGAATACCCCAATACTAGAGAAGACCTAGTGGCAGCAGACAATGGCAGCCATGACAGTACACACGATTGGTGGGCCACAAAATCGTCTCAATAAAATCTCCCCTGTTGCCGTATAAAACGCGTGGCGTAGACGATGACGTGGAGGTGCTGTGACGAGTTTCCACCCACTACTCATATACTTTCCTAACAAGGACAGAACAGTGTCTATTTCCTCTCATAGATGAACGCTTACGAGCTTGGGTTTTCTTAACCTAAAATTAAATTTGGTTCCAGCCACAAATATCTTCAGAGAAGAAATTCTATTTTCGCTTCTCAACAGGCAGAACTTGAGCGGATACAGTAGCATCTAGAAATGGACATTTACCCAGAGATTAGAGCCAACCGGGATTGCATAGTTGTAGCGGCCAAAGACCCTTTGCTCATTTTTACTTTTCCAATTATTTTTTATTGCCGTTTCATATAAAAAATAAAAAAAACACTGGATTTAAAACATCCCGTCCTTTTGTGCCTACAGCCTGCTTAGTGGTCTTCTATGGTTATGGACTGGAGTCTATAACCCTGGAGATGCATAACTCTGAATTGGAGCTGGACACAACATTTGGGGAAGCTTTGATTCTTATTGGAACCATAGGAAGTTCTGCGTACAAGAGGATCTGAAATAAGACAATTTTTTTTCCTTTTAATACCAATAAAAAATGGTTACTTTTTTTGGAAATTTACAGTGTTTTTTCCCCAAAATTAAATCTTTTTTTACCCGCTCATGTTCTGCAGCCTGACCCGCTCGCTCTCCTCTCTAATGCCGGGTCTTGTAATGATTAAAGGTACAAGGATTAAACTGTTCTGTGACGCTGTCCTGCTCCCGACACGTAAAGCCTTCCCCGACTGCGGTCACGTCACCAGCACCTAATGATTGTAGCAGAATGAGAGGTTACAAGAAGAGCGGCAATTCCTGAAATGTGAACCGATGCTACAACTGCATTCTCAGGACACACAACTCATTTCCTCTCGATAACTAGGTCATGGGTGCTCCAAAAGCCCTATAGATCAGTGACAGCTACACCATGACAAGCGCTCTCGAAGAGGGGTGATCCCCCCCCCCCCCCCAAAAAAAAATATTTTTTTGTTATTGCAAACAATTTACAATAATTAAAAAAAATAATTGCAATACATATTATTAATAATATATACCATATATACATAATACATATATATATACATATATATATATATATATATATATAATATATATATATATATATATATATAAATATATATATATATATATATCTCAAATCAAAACTTAAGTAGCTTTTTAAGCCACTGCCGATCCAGCACTGATGCTCCAAAGACCTCTCCAGTATCTGGCTGCAGTAGTCACGTGCTGACCACCTGTACAGTCAGTGGCCTCATCGGTCAGGTGCTGTTCTCCTAACGAAACGGTGAGCTCATTGGAGCGGGACGCGACAGCGGAGGCCACCGATTGGCTGCAGCCGCTCCAATCACTGAGATGCCAATAAAACGGTGCGTGTCCAATGAGGCCGACTATTTGGCTGCTGTGGGCGCATGCCGAATGCTTGTGAAAAAACAAAGCTTTATAGTGAATTGGCAATGGCTTTAAAAAAGGAATAGTTTTAGAAATTTGAATGCAATTTTTATTTTTATTTTTTTTAAGGGATTGTATAGATCCTAAAAAATGATATTATGCTCCTGGGGATCCTATGATCATAATGGGATATTGGGCTCGCATAAAAACAGTGGGGGCTAGAGACTAGCAATGAGAGTGTGCTACCCCCACCCTCCCAAAAATGACAATCTCCTCGTCCGAGCACAGGCTGCTCATCTATACATAGGAAATGGAAGAAAAGCACGATATATATCGGAACATGTGAAGTCGGCGTCACCTTCTATAAGCTAAATTCTAATGAATACAATATCCATAGGACATAAACCTGCCCGGGTCCAGGCGGGGGGCACCAAGCAGCGGGCCCACTACCACCCAGAATATCAAAGAGACCAGAAACAGCTCCAACCACACAAGACTCACCGTGCTCAGCAAACAAAAACATGGGAACGTAAAATTCCTAAAAACACACAAAGCTATATCTTCAGTCTTTACACAAGGGGAGCTCTGCAAACACACTTAAAGGGGTTTTCTCACTACAGGGATCGCTGCTTTTTACGTTAAAAATCTTGCAAAAACAAGTCACTTTGCAATATGTGTCCATTAACAATGTCGTACCTATTCCTAGATATCCCCTCTTGTATGGGCTGCATCAGCTCCTCAGGTTGCTATAGCTACAGACCTGTTTGATCTGTCCCGATAGACTGCCCGCACTGGTTGCTATAGCTACAGGCCTGTTCCATCTCTCCTGATAGGCTGCCAGTACTGGTTGCTATAGCTACAGACCTGTTCGATCTCTCCTGATAGGCTGCCAGCACTGGTTGCTATAGCTACAGACCTGGCTTCTACTGCAGCCTATTGGAAGCCAGTAAACACGATCCAGAATTCAAAATGAAACCAAGAACACAAGACTGAGGTGAGATGAATCAATGTAGTGAGACAACCCCTTTAACCCAGCTACTCAACACATACACAACACAAACATGGCACAACCCCAACAAGTGGCAGAGAGCGGGCGGCCAATGAGACGCAGCATTTATCTGGTCTGAAGAAGGAGAACCCTGTGGATTTGGTCTGTGTAAGGTGCGCTAAAACCAGCAGTAAGCATAGTATGGTCAGGGGAGGAAAGCCGCCAGCAAATACACTCCATGTACGAGGACAGTACAACCCCAAGGTGTACGGCACTGCTCACCCTCATGTCTGGTTCAAAAATAAAAATAAATAAATAAAAAATGGCTCTTATACAATTTCGGGTCCCCGTACATTTTGCCGACCTCTCTACGTGGTTGTGCACACGGCGGATTTTGGTGGCGATTCCGCGTCAGACTCTTTGGTTCCATTTGTTTCAATGGGAAATCCATACCATGGCGCTCGGATTCCACTTGGTGCAGCCAAAACGCAGCTGAGCCCCATGGCAGTGGCGGTTTTCACTGTGACTGAGCTATTCCAAAGGGCAAATCCAAGGCAGATTACCACTGGAAAAATCCGACACGTGCACACCCCCCAAGGCTGCTCATACACGTTAGATGGGCGCCTCATTGGGCCGACAGCTGTTCCTCCCAGATTCCCCATACACATGCACACTCGTTTCAGCAGAGTATACACGTGTACTTAGTAGAGAGAAAGCAGCTTACCAAAAGGATCAGCCATGTTTTATTCCAAGTGCCCGGTCCTTCTCTTCTCCCAACATCTGACTACAGGAGAGTTAGGGCACCCCATAAACATTAGATGGGGGCGAGTCCTGCTGAACACGGTGGGTCCAGACTGATATCGAGCGTGTATGGTCACCTTAGAGGGAATCTGTGTGAGTAGGATGCAATAGAAATCCTGCTCCAAAACCTATAGATCACACAGCTCTGCTTGTCTCCCTCTAAATAAAAAGCAGAGTATATCCTGATAGGACTCACAAAAAGACAGTGAAAGTCTGTCTTAACCCGTCCACATACATTGACAGACAGCTTTCCCTGTATCCGTGTGTGTGTGTACAGAGCAACCCGTCAATCAGTGTATGTGGGTGGGGAAAGCTGCACTTTCACTCTTAGGAATCCTGTCAGGATTTACTCAGATATTCAGCATTATATCATACAACCCTGTACAATCTCAAAGCCCAGCTCTCCTCCTCCATCACATCCTGTTCTCAGACAGGGCACCATAAACACCTGATGGGTTCACCATCTTCTTAAAGCAAAGCCTGCAGCACAATGTATCACCCCCTGAATCAAAAGGATGAGGTTAGAAAGAAATAAAAATAAGTGGATAGTACTGAGCTGCAATACCAGATGCAGACTGTGGACAAGTGTGGCGCTGCTGCATTGCATATCATGTAGCATTTCAACCATGACAACACACTGAGGTCACTGCTATGGTACAGTCATATTTCTAAGTCGAGCAAGCTGGCGCAAACTTAGTCTAAAGATCTATAAAGCGTGGTCAGTAGCTTGTGTTCCCCTGTTGAATTTTAGTGCTTTTATATTGTAAATGCATCTAATTTTATACCTGTTTTTTTTTTACTTCAAAACTGAATCATAGCAATAATCTGCAAACACATCTCACACACACATAGCCGGACAGATGGCACAACCCGATTGGGCTGTTCCCACCAGAGACGATGAAGGCAGATCCCATCGCCGTGCCACCAACGTCCGAGAAGTGCGGGTCCCACAACTACCTGAAGAACGGTTCCCGAAAGTGTCGGTTCAGAATGAAGAAACTTCCGTATTCACGCATGACTCTCCAGTCTGTTCTATGGGAGTTCCCAGTACAGGGGAGCACTGTGTTCTCTCCATTCTGTTCTATGGGAGTTCCCAGTACAGGGAGCGCTGTGTTCTCCATTCTGTCCTATGGGAGTTCCCAGTACAGGGGAGCGCTGTGTACTCCATTCTGTTCTATAGGATTTCCCAGTACAGAGGAGCCCTGTGTTCTCCATTCTGTTCTCTGGGAGTTCCCAGTACAGGGGAGCGCTGTGTTCTCCATTCTGTTCTATGGGAGTTCCCAGTAAAGAGGAGCGGTGGGTTCTGGCCATTTTGTTCTATGGGGTCCCAGTACAGGGGAGCGCTGTGTTCTCTCCATTCTGTTATATGGGAGTACCCAGAACAGGGGAGCACTGTGTTCTCCATTCTGGTCTATGGGAGATCCAGGTACAGGGGACAGATGTGTTCAATCTATTCTGTTCTATGGGAATTCCTGGTACAGGGGAGCACTGTGTTCTCACTATTCTGTTCTATGAGAGTTTCCAGTACAGGGAGCGCTGTTTCTCTATTCTGTTCTATCAGAGTTCCCAGTACAGGGGAGTGCTGTGTTCTCCATTCTGTTCTATGAGAGTTTCCAGTACAGGGGAGTGCTGTGTTCTCCATTCTGTTCTATGAGAGTTTCCAGTACAGGGGAGCGCTGTGTTCTCTCTATTCTGTTCTATGAGAGTTTCCAGTACAGGGGAGCGCTGTGTTCTCTCTATTCTGTTCTATCAGAGTTCCCAGTACAGGGGAGTGCTGTGCTCGGTCGTACTCAGAACAGCGCATGCGTGACCATCTCTCGTTTCTAAACCAACACTTTTGGGGGCCTATTCACGAGATGCCGGTACCATAGGTGGGTCCTACACCTATCAGGCTTTGTTACTATTAAGGTCTAGGCTGGGAACTTCCCTTTAATGCTCAACACTGGTCAAACATATAACCGCATCATAAAACACCACATACAATTTTGAGGCACCCACGGCAGCTAAAAGGCTTTTCAAAAGATAGTTTTTTTTTTTTGGTTATTCATATACCCGACCCAAGCAGAGTAACTACCGGATCCCGGATTAGTCGCAGTTTTCTGGAATGGTGTCGCTGTAAAACGTCTGGTATTCTTTAGTGTTCAACTCCAAGAAGCAGCAAAAAGGAACCCCCAAAAAAATAAAAGTTTAAAGGTGTTTTCTCTAAAAACCTAAATCACACATTCACACTTGGTGCTTTTCCCTCCAGTGGCATTATAAATAGACAGAAGGCACATAAATATGGAAAGGTGCAAGTACGGGAACGACGTCGGGGTCAGGACATAAAACTTGAGCTCAAGTTAAACCCAACAATCTGGGCATCAATTGTTCTTTCCCCCAGTAATTAAACTGCGAAAAAATCTAAATCCTATTGAAACGTTTCAATAAAAAAAAGAAAAAAAAAAAGGAGTAGGTTCAATATCCTCGCTCACAAAAAAAAAAGGTCCAGGAGCAGGAGATGAGCCAAGTTCTTCTAGACCGGTGGTGTTGTGCATGTAACCCTCGACCGGTCGGCTGGAGCTTCGTTAACTGAGTACCAGAGTAATAAAAAAAAAAGACCCCCACCAAGGTCGCTCACGTCCCCCGCGGTGGTTAAAGACGACCGGAAACCGTGGTGACCCCGAACGTCAAGTCTTTATTGGTTTTGATGATGTCGTGCAGACTGGGCATGGAGCCGGACTTAGTCTGTATTAAGGTTTTGATGAACTTTCCTTGGTCCTGAAGTTTCGAGCGCCGGCGCTTAATGGCTCTTTTTTCGGTCTTAGTCTTTTGGGGCTGTCCGTTACACAGGGCTGAGCAGGCGGTGATGCCGCAGAAGTAGGACTCCTCCGACTGGGAGGAGGTCTCTGAGCTGCCCTCCGACGGAGGCCCCTTGTAGGAGGAGTGGTACACCTCGCCCATGTTTGAGAAGTCCCTCTGGTTGGTGAACTCTTTCTTGGTTTTTAGGTCCCCG
The DNA here is from genome assembly GCA_025379985.1 of Phyllomedusa bahiana. Lineage (NCBI taxonomy): Eukaryota > Metazoa > Chordata > Amphibia > Anura > Hylidae > Phyllomedusa > Phyllomedusa bahiana. Next base: position 87,469 of record JAODAL010005444.1, on the reverse strand, counting down.
TTCGGGAGGGCTTTGATTGGATCCAAGGGCTTCATGTTCTCGATCTTCTCTTTTTGTTATGTGCACCGCTTTTTCTCGAGGCATAATAATGGGGGGGGGGGGGGGGGACATAAAAAAAAAAAAAAATCAGTTCATAATATACATTGATCATGGAAAAGAGGATTAAAAGAACTTCTCTTACCACATTGAACTACATGTTTAACACTACCAATGATAAATACAGACTATAACCAAATACATTGCTGTTCTGATTTTGCTTCCTTCCAGAGCAGTTCTCAACTCCTACTTATTTACACAAGCTTCCCTAAGTTACTGACCAGCTCCGTTTGCTCTAGCAGTGGCGGGGATGGTGACGTTACTGCCTGCTGTGTCTTATCAGCAGCACAGGAGCTTGTTTATATTTAATACTGACAAGCTTTACCCCTTAAGGCTCTACAGCCTTGTGGCTGAATGTTTCAACCCCTCCATCTCCAATATCCCCGACAGGCTCAGCTAGGAATAGCAGAGCTGAAATGTCAGTCACTGGTGTAAAGCCACCCACAGCCTGAACAGTAAGTGGGAGCCTGAAGCTGTAGAACCGCCCACAGCCTGAGCAGGAATTGGGGGCCTGAAACTGTAGAACCACCCACAGCCTGAGCAGGAATTGGGGGCCTGAAACTGTAGAACCACCCACAGCCTGAGCAGGAATTGGGGGCCTGAAACTGTAGAACCACCCACAGCCTGAACAGGAAGTGTGAGCCTGAAGCTGAAGAACCACCCACAGCCTGAACAGGAAGTGTGAGCCTGAAGCTGAAGAACTGCCCACAGCCGGAACAGGAAATGGGAGCCTCAAGCTTTAGGGCCACTCGCCACCTGACCAGGAAGGAGGAACCTGAAGCTGTAGAACCAGCCACAGTCTAAACCGGACTCCTGACTATGGCTCTGTGAGCATGGTGAGAACATCTCTTTATATGAATGCAGCAGCATCAGTCACCCATAGGCTAGCATGGGATCTGTTTAATAGTTACACCATGAAAACCTCACACTCTACCCCAAACTAGGATATGACAGATTCCCAATAGTGGCACCCTGCGCCCGTAGACCATGCTTAATGTACACATTGGGTTCGGTTTAACAGATATGCCAGAAGAGAGACAACTGGAAAGAAGATTTGGGCAGAAAGATTCCAATATACCCGATCCTTTGATACTGGGAACAGATAAGCCACCACCAGGGGTATGTGCCAGAGGCCGGTTTACCAGTGATGCTACTTGCATGAATGGCTGTGCTGGTCATGTATGTGTAGGGCGCTGAGGGGTTTGGGAGAGAGTTTTTGGCTGGATGTGCGTCAGCAGCCGTGTGCATGTGACCAGCCTTACACTGATTTGTATTTGTTATCAAGAGGCTTATAGAATATTTGGTAATAGAAAAAAGACTTTTGGCCGCCGGCGCGTGTAAGGGTTAAAAACACCAAAAGGGTAACCGCTCAATTGCAGATGAACTGAAGCGGGGAGAAAGATCTTAAATTTTTGCTTTGAATGACTGCCACCTAATGGCCAGACACCGGAAAACAAAGGGAACACCTTGACCGAATGATGTCAGAGCGCCATCTACAGGCAGAAACTAGAACGGCCACGCTACAGGAACTAAATTATTATTTATTCATTTGTATAGCACCGTTCTATTCTACAGTACAAAGACTGTCATAATGGTCCAAGTCCCCATTGGGAATCACAGTCTAAACCCCAGGTTTTGGAGTGTGAGAGAAACCAGAGGAGACCCAGACAAACATGGGGAGACCATGCTAATTCCTTGTAGATGTTGTCCTCAGTAGGACTTGAATCCAGGACCCCAGCAAGGAAAAATAGAGTGCAAACCGCCGGTGACCGCCCCCCAACTCTCCAACCCCCCGGGGCGGCGGCAACTGTGCTAACCACTGAGCCATATCTTCCAAAACTGTAATGGATTAGAAAACTATATACAGTCATATGAAAAACTTTGGGCACCCTATTATCTTATCATTTTTAGTTCTAATATTTGGGTGTTTGGCAACAGCCATTTCAATTTGATATATCTAATAACTAATATTGCACATTTTGTGTTAGTACAATATACCTCATTTCAATCTGGAAATATTACTGTGTCCATCAGTTATTAGATACATCAAATTGAAATGGCTGTTGCAAACACCCAAATATTTAGAACTAAAAATGATTAAGATTAATAGGGGTGTCCAAAGTTTTTCATATGACTGTATTATATGTAATATACATTACAACAACTTTGGAAGATATCCATAGCATGATAGCTCAGTGGTTAGCACAGTGCAGCAAGGGGCTCGGTGGGGAGATTATATATATATATATATATATACACACACACATACATACATAAAACACACACACACCAAAAACACATGAATAAAACAAAATGTTACCTTTTTCTCTGGGGAGAATTTCAATGGCTCCACAATGTACAAGTCATCAGGATCCACTAGAACAGAAAAGATATGTAAAATATTAAAAACCTCTACTATGGTTTATAATCTATATTCCAGACTAGATTTGCAATAAAAAAAAAAAAAAAAAATCTCAATATAGTTACAGAATTGCAAAATGGTCCGCTGAAATCTACTGCATTCACAGCGCAGCGCACACACAGGGCATACAGCCGGTGGCAGTGACCACAGACTGAAGAGTCATTGTAGTTCTCTATCAAATCATTATGTGAACTCCCCAGACCGACTATTCTTGAAGAACGCTACAAGGTAATCTGCAGAACCTCACAAAGTGTTCTGCAACCTTTACTCAGAAACCATCTATACATTACACAGCAAGTATACGGTCATAAATGGGGCTCTGTCTGGGCGGGTAACGCCTGGGGTAAGAACAAGACGGGCACCACACTGCGGTGTTAGGGCTGTGCGGAGGAACGCTGCTCCACACCTCCATCCTCATCAGGAAGACTAGCAGCAGAGATGTAGTTGTTATGCTGCGTCCGCCTGCAGAGGAAGGCCGTCTTACACTGCGCCCATACCCGTCCCAGTGTCCTCCCTCCACACAGCCCATGGGATCCTAACACAACAGGGCTAGAGCGGTCATTTTTCCGAAAACAACTGAAATTTGTCATATTTCGGCACGTTATATACACACTACTCAGAAAAAGTTCAGGATATTTGGCTTTTGGTGGAAACTTCAGGATAAACTAAATTTCTTGAAATTAACTAAGTGAGTCTACCCCTTCCCTTCAGATGCTCACGTCCAACTGTTCAGTATTTCAGGACTTTGTGCACAACTTGTTGATCCCTAACAAGGAGCTTAATGGCAAAATTTCCAACAGGTGTTTGACCCCTGAATCGCCAATACATTTAGGGGAGCAATGTAAATTGGGATTTACACAGTCCTCATCCTGCTGCTCCCATTGTGACATCATGAGACCAAGACAACACCTTACAATTGATCAGCAGGACCTCTCCATTGCCAGGCTTCAAGCAGGATGCTTTCAGACGGAAGTGGCCACTGAGCTTAGAGTGTCACAAAGTGTCATCAGCAGAGAGATACAGAGAGACTGGAAGAGTCACAGAAAGGTAAAGAAGTGGACATCCTTTGGCTCCATCATACACTGGTGAGCGCTTCATTGTATCCAATGCCCTGCAGAACCGGATGATGAGTCGCACAACTTCAGGCACATTTAAAGGAATTTTGCTAGGATCTCATTTCCTACCTCAGAAGGGGGCGTGTGTGATTTGCTTGAATTGCAGATCATGTGACCAAGCAGAATGACATCACCAGGCCTTTCCTCTCTCTAGTCAAAGAAAGGTCAGTTTATGTAAAGAGCTGTGAGTAGCTACAATGTAGCTCAGAGGTAGAGTTTTTGCTTTACAGCCCAAAGCTCCTCGGATCAAATCCCTGCAGGACCCAAAACTTTGGATTTTATTCTACTCTATCAATGTACAGACCTCATTGAGGATTTATTTACTTATTAAATTATTTGCACTGTTTGACTAATTACTAAGGAGAACAGAGGAAGGGAGTAGAATGACAGCACCTGGGGTTGAACAATCGCTCATCAGTGAGTGTGTGTGATTACTGAGGAGTACAGAGGACAAAGAAGAATACCAGCACCTGGGGTCAAACACTCAGCTGCCTGAGAGAAGAGGCGATGTCTGAGCATGTCCGGCCAGGACTGAGGAGCTCTCATCACTGGTCGTATCCCCTGGAGACGAGCTGAAAACAATGGATCACTAAGGGCCACATGTATGAAAACTGTCTAGGTCTAAAATTCACTTTGTTGCCCATAGCAACCAATCAAAGCGCCCCTTTCATTCTTCCAGAGCACTATATGAAATGAGAGGGGCGCTCTGATTGGTTGTTCATTGCAACAAAGTGAGTTTTAGACCTGAACATTTTTCATACATGTGGCCCTAAGGGAGCAGCTAAAACAAATATGGTGCAGAATTTTTAATAATGATGAATGGTGAAAATGTTTATTTTTTAATTTGCAAGCTTCTAGCATCAATTTTACTTGGTGGCAAAATCCCTTTAAGGGAGGTGAGAGCTCCAAGTGTCACGTCAGACCATTTGTAACAGTTTACATCAGCGTGGTCTGCGTGCTAGACGGCCTGCCGCACCACCAGGCACAATAGTCTTGTATTGGCCACGGAGCATCTACGCTGGATGAGGGAACAGTGCTGTTCAGTGATGAAAGTCGATTACCTCCGAGCAGACACAGTGGCCGTCATCAAAAATTATCACTGGAGCGGGAGATTTTTAGGCTTTCCACAAATTTCACCCAAAAGCCAAATAATCCCGAACTGAAAGTCTAAGATGTGCTAAATTTATCCAACAGCCTAACCCTCTGTGAGAAATCTGAAGCATCATTAGATTATAGGGGTGTTCCCACCATAGACTTTGAAGGCATATGGATAAGATACAGCATCAAAGTCTGATAAGTGCTGGTATTCGCTCTGGGAAATGTGCCCCCAAAAGTTCCAGCTCAGAATGGAGATCCAATCCCGCTTGTGCATGACCCTCCATTCTGTTCTATAGGAGTTCCCAGTACAGGGGAGCGCTGTGTTCCGTGTACAGGGGAGCGCTGTGTTCCGTGTACAGGGGAGCGCTGTGTTCCGTGTACAGGGGAGCGCTGTGTTCCGTGTACAGGGGAGCGCTGTGTTCCGTGTACAGGGGAGCGCTGTGTTCCGTGTACAGGGGAGCGCTGTGTTCCGTGTACAGGGGAGCGCTGTGTTCCGTGTACAGGGGAGCGCTGTGTTCCGTGTACAGGGGAGCGCTGTGTTCCGTGTACAGGGGAGCGCTGTGTTCCGTGTACAGGGGAGCGCTGTGTTCCGTGTACAGGGGAGCGCTGTGTTCCGTGTACAGGGAGCGCTGTGTTCCGTGTACAGGGGAGCGCTGTGTTCCGTGTACAGGGGAGCGCTGTGTTCCGTGTACAGGGGAGCGCTGTGTTCCGTGTAAAGGGGAGCGCTGTGTTCCGTGTACAGGGGAGCGCTGTGTTCCGTGTACAGGGAGCGCTGTGTTCCGTGTACAGGGGAGCGCTGTGTTCCGTGTACAGGGGAGCGCTGTGTTCCGTGTACAGGGGAGCGCTGTGTTCCGTGTACAGGGGAGCGCTGTGTTCGTGTACAGGGAGCGCTGGTTCCGTGTACAGGGAGCGCTGTGTTCCGTGTACAGGGGAGCGCTGTGTTCCTGTACAGGGGAGCGCTGTGTTCCGTGTACAGGGGAGCGCTGTGTTCCGTGTACAGGGGAGCGCTGTGTTCCGTGTACAGGGGAGCGCTGTGTTCCGTGTACAGGGGAGCGCTGTGTTCCGTGTACAGGGGAGCGCTGTGTTCCGTGTACAGGGGAGCGCTGTGTTCCGTGTACAGGGGAGCGCTGTGTTCCGTGTACAGGGGAGGCGCTGTGTTCCGTGTACAGGGGAGCGCTGTGTTCCGTGTACAGGGGAGCGCTGTGTTCCGTGTACAGGGGAGCGCTGTGTTCCGTGTACAGGGGAGCGCTGTGTTCCGTGTACAGGGGAGCGCTGTGTTCCGTGTACAGGGGAGCGCTGTGTTCCGTGTACAGGGGAGCGCTGTGTTCCGTGTACAGGGGAGCGCTGTGTTCCGTGTACAGGGGAGCGCTGTGTTCCGTGTACAGGGGAGCGCTGTGTTCCGTGTACAGGGGAGCGCTGTGTTCCGTGTACAGGGAGCGCTGTGTTCCGTGTACAGGGAGCGCTGTGTTCCGTGTACAGGGGAGCGCTGTGTTCCGTGTACAGGGGAGCGCTGTGTTCCGTGTACAGGGGAGCGCTGTGTTCCGTGTTCAGGGGAGCGCTGTGTTCCGTGTACAGGGGAGCGCTGTGTTCCGTGTACAGGGGAGCGCTGTGTTCCGTGTACAGGGAGCGCTGTGTTCCGTGTACAGGGGAGCGCTGTGTTCCGTGTACAGGGGAGCGCTGTGTTCCGTGTACAGGGGAGCGCTGTGTTCCGTGTACAGGGGAGCGCTGTGTTCCGTGTACAGGGGAGCGCTGTGTTCGTGTACAGGGGAGCGCTGTGTTCCGTGTACAGGGGAGCGCTGTGTTCCCGTGTAAGGGGACGCTGTGTTCCGTCGTACAGGGGAGCGTGTGTTCCAGTGTACAGGGGAGCGCTGTGTTCCGGTACGGGCGCATGTGCTTCCTGTACAGGGGAGCGCTGTGTTCCGTGTACAGGGGAGCGCTGTGTTCCGTGTACAGGGGAGCGCTGTGTTCTCCATTCTGCTCTATGGGAGTTCCCAGTACAGGGGAGCGCGGTGTTCTCCATTCTGCTCTATGGGAGTTCCCAATACAGGGGAGCGCTGTGTTCTCCATTCTGCTCTATGGGAGTTCCCAATACAGGGGAGCGCTGTGTTCTCCATTCTGCTCTATGGGAGTTCCCAATACAGGGGAGCGCTGGGTTCTCCATTCTGGTCTATGGGAGTCCCAATACAGGGGAGCGCTGTGTTCTCCATTCTGTTCTATGGGAGTTCCCAATACAGGGGAGCGCTGTGTTCTCTATTCTGCTCTATGGGAGTTCCCAGTACAGGGGAGCGCTGTGTTCTCCATTCTGTTCTATAGGAGTTTCCATACAAGGAGTCGGAATATTCGGCTGTACTCCAAACTAATAGAACAGAATAGGGATTTGTGCTCCATTCTCGGCCGTTGCTTTTGGGGGTCCATTTAAAAAAAAAAGTGCAGTTCCCAGAGGTAAGAACTGCACCTATGAAACCTATATGCATTTGCCATACAAGTCTAGGTGTGGGCCACCCCTTTAGTCAGTTTACACTAAGTATTAACCAGGATTGGTAGATTTACCCCGATACTGTCGGATTACCCAGTCTCTGACCTGTACCTTACATGAAATGCTATGGGGGACGGATACTAAATACCTATGTTCAGGCGCTGACTTTATAGAGTAAAGGGCTAAACATAAAACTCTGCTCGCTGCTCAGATACTTCTGCCTGGTGATGACTGATCGACTCTGCCGGCAGCATGGTCCTCGCTCCTGATCTACATCTATCTGGCTTCACTACTGTATGAAGAGCGCCGCTGCAGCAGGAGACTAAACGGGAGCACAAACAGAAGGACAATGAGAGCATCTACACAGATCCTGCCAGACAGAGAAACATTGCAGGTACAGAGATAACACTACAGGAGTGCACAGGTAATGCCGCAGGAGCTCCAGGTAACTACATGGAAATTATTTTCCACTCTTTTGTGCTGCAAATAATATCCTCCATGAAGCATCTCCAGGTTATTTTTCGAGATCTCCGCAATCACCAGGGCAGGAGTCTTTCGCAGCAGAGGGAAAAAAGAAGAAAATAAATTTCCAGCCTCCCATAATTATTATTATAGAATCTTAAAATCCACAGTACAGAAGATACACGAACGTAGATAATCCACACAAACAAGGACCCGCTTATGTGCTTCAGACTTGTAATCAGTCATAGGCACAGCTCACTAGCACTGGACACCAATATAACAAATGATGTGGGGACGTATCTAAGTCACAAATGCATCACAATACAAAATACAAGTACTGAAATATCAGTTGAAAAGCAGATCTCATACCGGCCGACCTAGAAATGGCAACGAGATCTAACCTCTCAGTATAAGGTCGGACGATGTGAGAGGTGGTTTTCAGCTTAGACTCAACGTTTTAGATTTGATTTTCAATACTTTTGTATTGTGGAGTTTTAGTGACTTCATGTGTTAACTACAAAACACTTCTTACCCAAAAGGTAACACTCAATTCCAGCACTATTACAAAATTCAAAATTTCTATAATGGGCTCAAGATTAAAATTCCAATTTGAAACTATGTGTATACAAAGAGTACAAATTAGTGGGAAAGAGAAAAAGAAAGAGAAAGGGAAAGGAAAAAGTCCTCACATTACACTATAAGCGTTCAGATTATTGCCCCGCCCCTACTTCCTATCAGACCCTTCCTATTTCTGTACAGTGTTCAATAAGCACCAGTATCATTTGTTATAACTGTGTCTGGAGTTCGTGAGCTTTGTCTGTGTTGGGGGGTGGGGTAGGAAAAAAGGGGGGAAGGAGGAAAAAAAAGAAAAAAAAAAAAAGGGAAGGAAAAAAAAAAAAGGGAGAAAAAAAAAAGGGAAAGGAAAAAAGAAAAAAAAGGGAAAGGAAAAAAGAAAAAAAAGGGAAAGGAAAAAAGAAAAAAAAGGGAAAGGAAAAAAGAAAAAAAAGGGAAAGGAAAAAAGAAAAAAAAGGGAAAGGAAAAAAGAAAAAAAAAAGGGAAAGGAAAAAAGAGCTCACATTACATTATAAGTGTTCGGATTATCGCCCCTACGACCCTTCCTATTTCTGTACAGTTTTAGATACGCACCAGCATCATTTGTTTCGGGGAGCAGATTACAAGCCTGAAGCGCGTAAGCAGTTCCATGTCCTTGTGTGTGTGGATTACCAGTGTATATTCTGTACTGTGGATTATAAGGTTCTATGAAGAACAGACATTTGTGGGAGGCTGATCAGATTTTTTTTTTAGTACCATTTTTGGGCGTCACACACCCCTTTTTCCGTGCACTCTGGACAGTTAACAGCGAAGGGAGCTGGTTTTCTTTTATACACAACGCAGAACATCTGTACAAGTTCCTAGCAGAAATGTACTTATATTCGCCATTGCATCCAATAAATGCCCTCACTAAGCACAAAAGAAGAAAGAAAATTGCTATGGAAATTTTCTGCAGCACATCCCCACCATTTTGTTCAAATTTGGAACGGGCCTTGAAAGTGTCGGCTCAGATTAAAGAGCGCCTGCACACGACTGTGTGTTCTTGGGACTTGCGGTTCAGGCGAGCGCTGTGTTCCCACCCGCCATTGAGTCTACCAATAAAATTCCCCGTCTGGATTTGACCCTTAAAAGCTTAAATGGCCTGTGTGCAACGTAGCAAAAGTCACCCCAAATCCCCGGTTTTAGACAGGATTTTGAGCCCATTTTGGGCAGCCTCGAAAACCACCGTGTGAACGTACCAATAGGTTTTTGGCCCAAGCTAGACAAAAAACCCGGGCAAATTCTTCTTAAAAAGGTTTGTGGATTCCCCGTCCCACTCAACCTTGAATTGCAACCCTCTGACCAAAAACCGGGCAGAACATTTTTTGTGTTCCGAGTTTTTTCAAAAAAAGGCGGTAGGAAAATCCTTTTAATCGTGGTTTTACGTTGTTTTGGGGGGCGGGTTTTGCGGGAGTTTGCGGATCATCGTCTTTCTCAACCATCGACAAATACATCTTCCCTCCGAAAAACCCCGGGGGGGAAAAAAGAACATGTTTTAAGTTTTTGGAAGCCAACCCATTTTTTTGTGCACTTGGAAATTATTAAAACAGAGAAGGGAGCTGGTTTCTTTTAAAAAACGCAGAACATCTGTACAAATTCTAGCAGAAATGTACTTATATTCGCCTGCTCAAAAATGCCCCCACTAAGACAAAAAAAGAAAGAAAATTGCTATGAAATTTTTTGCGACATCCCCCCATTTTGTTCAAATTTGGAACGGGCCTTGAAAGTGTCGGCTCAGATTAAAGAGCGCCTGCACACGACTGTGTGTTCTATGGGACTTGCGAGTTCAGGCGAGCGCTGTGTTCCCACCATGCACATTGATGTCATACCAATAACTTCCCAGTACTGGATTTGACCCTTAAAAGCTTAAATGGCCTGTGCTGCTAACGTAGCAAAAGTCACCTCAAATCCTCGGTTTGAGACGAGGATTTGACGCCGATTTGGACAGCCTTGAAACCAGCCGTGTGAACGTACCAATAGGTTATGGCCACACAGCATAGACAAAGTACCGGTCAAATTCTGTCTTAAGAAGGTTTGTGGATTCACCCGTCCCACTCAACCATTGAATAGCACACCCTCTGACCAAAAACCGGGCAGAACATTTTTCGTGTTCCGAGTTTTTCAAAACAACGGCGGTAGGAAAATCCTTTTAAACCGTGGTTCACGTTGTTTTGGGGGACGGTTCTGTCGGCAGTTTGCGGATTCACTCGTCTTGCTCAACCATCGACAAATACATCTTCCGTCCGAAAACCGGGCGGAAAAATGAACATGTTCTAAGTTTTTAGGAATGCCAACCCATTTTCTGTGCACTCTGGACAGTTATTAAAACAGAGAAGGGAGCTGGTTTTCTTTTATACACAACGCAGAACATCTGTAAAATTAATCTAATTAATCTAATCTAATAGTATTGGTGTCACTAATAAGCTGTAAGCCAGCATGGTGTACCACACGTATCTGTATTTATGGCACCCTTCTGTATTGCCTTATTTATATGCAACTGTAGTACCGGCAACCACCTCCATTATGCCCTGAGGTTGTGTGAGTGGTTGTTTTATTGGTATTTTTGCATTTGTGCAATCTCCCCATGCATTATACTGTGGCTTTTCTGCATACTGGTGTGAACAGGTATTAAGTTAGTGTGCAGTTTTTTTATCATATAATTGTTCCCCTAGTAGTGGGATATCTGAGCTGCTGCTCCGCAATTAGCTGCACCTGTTAATTTTTCCCAGGTAGCATGTAGGCCAGAGATGTCTGCTACTGGGTTCAGTCTAGTCCAGTCATTGAGCTGTGAATGTGGCCCAAAAAATTGTGACACACACACACGAGCACATTACATCTAAGAAATTAGTAAGTAGGTGAACACGCAAGAGAATACAGAGCATGAGAAGGCCATATGATAGGCACACCACAGCAACACAAATACCTTCTTTGCTCGATAGGTGAAATGACTGGGAACGTATAAGAGGAAATGTGGTTCTTCGCTTGAGGTTCATGTCGTCGTAGGAGGAAAAACATCTGAAGGGGAAAAAAAAAAGTTGTGAGATTTCAGCTGCGTTACACAGAGATTTCTGACCGATCTCAGATGATATTGGTCTGGACAGAAATTGGCCAGACATCCGCACGTGGCTATAGCTAATCACTGTTACTGGAGAGACAACCACACCACAACATCCTTCATGTAGGGGCTGTGTCATACCGAAGGGCTCACACTACACATAACTACATCTAGGACTGTGACATAACAGGTACAGACTACGCACACACTGACGGGTACCGCACAACGCTCAGTCGCTAAACTGCTCAAGTGACATGATCTGAAGGAAGCCAGCCATAAGGAGGAGATGCAACCAAAACTCTCTCCTAATAGGTCATAGACACAGGAAAATATCACATTTTGAAACAAGCCTCTATGGATGCGCTCACACCCTTTAGGCCCAGACCATAGATTTGTTACTGTAGGGTAATGTTCACATTGTTCAAATTTGCTAAGAAAAAAAAGACTGTATTTTAGTACAATCTGCAGCTGAATTGTGGGATTTCTGCCATGAACCAGCACATGGAGGGAGGAGCTGAACTCTGATATATAGGGTTATATGATAAGAGAAGGTGATGTGAGAGAAGCTGAGCTCCGATATATGTATATATTGAGACGGAGCTCTTGATATAGATTATATGAAGAGAAAAAGCGGAGCTCATGTGAGATAAAGTATATGATAGGAGACTGAGCTCTGTGATATATAGAGTTATATGATAGAGGAGAGAAGCTGAGCTCTGAATATAGGGTTATATGATAGAGGAAAGAAGCGGACTCTAAAATAGGGTTATATGATGAGAAAGAACTGAGCCTGTATAATAGGTTATTGATAAGGAGGGCTGAGCTCTGTGATATATAAGTTATATGATATAAAGAAGCAGTCTTGATATGATAGGTATATGAAGAGAAGCTGAGCTCTGTGATATATAGAGTTATATGATAGAGGAAAGAGCGAGCTCTGTGATATATAGGTTATATGATAGAGAGAGAGCTGAGCTCTGTGATATATAGAGTTATATGATAGAGGAGAGAAGCTGAGCTCTGTATATAGGATATGATAAGGAAAGAAGCGGAGTCTGTGATATATAGGGTTAAATGAGAGAGGAAAGAGCGTGAGCTCTGTGAATATTAGGGTTATATGATAGAGGAAGGAGCTTGTGATATAGGTATATATAAGAGGGAGCTGAGCTCTGGGATATAGAGGGTTATATGATAGAGGAGCTGAGCTCTATATACCCTATGTATCACAGAGCTCAGCCCCTCTCCTCTATCACATCCTGCTCTCACATAGGGCAGCATAAACTACCTGACAGTTCCCTTTAACCAAATTTTCAGATAGGCACAGATGGACACACATGAATGGTATATTAGAAGTTCGTTTTGATTGGATTTTCCCTTTAAAGCACTGTGCACAATTGCAGGATTTCAATTGGTCGATAAGATAACCGGAAAACGGATTGTACAAAGCTTCAGGTTTCTGCTCAGTGCACAAAATCCCTGTTCACCTGAGCAATTCCTAATCACTTACTATTATACTTACACCACAGCGCCAGGCGTACGCTCAGGAACTGCAAGCAGAGCAGCGGGAAGGTCATCTCGTGACACCGATCTCATGCAGAACATAACATTTCACACAGATTTGCAGAATGCTTATGCAGCTTGGATTTTCCATCCCCATCAATAATGAATGGACTCACCTTTTGGGACTCGGGTAATTATTGCTCTTAGGGATTTTGGACAAGTCGTCATCAATAAACGGAGAAGAGTGTCTACAGCGGATGCAAACAAACAGCGCCAGCCCGATGCACAGGATCAGACAGATGACCAGGTAACTCTGCTGGTCAGACACCTGCAATACAAGAAGGGGGTTCAACAGCTTTAGAAGAACATGAAATTACTAATAATGCAATGTTCAGAGTTCAACACTGGAGCTAGAAAGTAGGAGATCTTTGCTGCAACCCCTGCACTTCTATACCTACACCCCTGTGCACATATAGCAGACCTAAATTTACATGTACATTACAATATATTCAAATAAGAGAAAAAAAAGAGGACGCAGGGCCCCCAACTTGATGTAGTGTTCCTCAAATCACATTCATTCAAGAAACCATCTACAGACAAAGACAACTGCTACAGGGCGTTTGCTGTTCATCAGTGCAGAATAGAGTTGTGCTTTGCTACACGAGAGGCTCTAAACGTAGCTCAAAAGAAGTAAAGTTCCTCAGAGAGAGACACCATGTACCAGCCAAACAGTACAGCATTCTGCACCGATGAGGGGCAAACACCCTGAAAATGCTGTCTGCAGAGGAGTATCAGGGTTGGTTTTACTCCCAGTCAGTCAGAATAGATGGATGTCTCAGGCTGTATGATCTCTGGACCTCACTACTTTTCTGCTTTGTTAGGATATGTTCTCACGACGTATTTGCAGTGCATACTTCAGCGCATTGCAGGTAAATTACATACTGAAGTACCCCCTGCAAATATAGTAAAATCATAGCAGTTATAGAGTGCTATGATTTTGCAGCATATTCCCCAACACTTTTTTTCTGACGCTTACGCGGCGGAGAAAGGGAAGGTGCATGGGGGCCGGGCCGGAGTGCTTTAGAAGTACACATTGGCCACAGCAGGCCCATAGCGGCGCGCACAGCACGCGCCGCTATACACATTGTGAACATGGCCTTAGGGTCCGGCAGCGTCATTACCCACGTGGGACTGAAGCTCTCGGATGTAGAACTGGACCGATACGCTCTTTGCTCATGTAGTGCATGAGCTCTGAAGGGTTGCTACATCATCTCTAACCATTGCCTCTTGTTCTCTATCTTCCAGTCATAGGACACTACAGCTGCTACATACAGATGAAATCATATCCACATATGGTGGCCACTGATTGCACCATTTTGCTGGTTTTAGGAGTAAACCGTTGCACCTGCTGTATGTGGTTTTATATGCCTGTAGTAGGTGCAGCATTGGACCATACACTAAATGCCGAAAAAAAAGGGAGAAGTTCCTGAACCTATTTCTGTCCCTTGTGCGCACATGGTTCCCCAGTAGTCATTGCTGGTTAGTGGCCTGGATAACCGCTATATGAAGACATACTTTTATTTTATCATATAATATGTGAATTGTTTTGCACTTTCACTGCTATTTCTGGACTTCTATGGGTTTCCACCAATAGTGATTTGCTGACGGTATTCTCAGGCTTTTGCTGGATATACTATTGTCTACTCTGAGTTTTCTATACGTACTGTATATACCATAATTGCTCCAGTAAGTAGTCCAGTAGGCGGTCTTCAAGGTGACCGTCCACTACTTCTGTATGCACACAAAAACAGGAAGGCTGTCAATCACTTATAAAAACCGCCCACCTGACTCCTTATGATTCAGTAGAATGTGTATTAAAGGCTATGTTCACGCCGCGTATCGCTTTATATGCGGCAATATGTGCGCCGCAAATACGGTAATTTATAGCTCTCATAGAGAACTATGAATTACGCGTCGTCTCCCCAGGCATACAATACGATCGTATCGTACGCCCGGGGAGAGAACGGACATGTCAATTGTTTGCGGTATTTGCGCGCTGGTGACGATGCATGTGAATGGGACCGGCCCGCCCGCTCATCAGCGCATGCTGCCAAAACACCAGGCGTATTGCGGCGAGTACAGTACACGCCCCAATACACCGTGCTGTTCTGGGGTAAGGAGTTAAGTGAGCAGTGTTATCAGTGACTGTAAGCTACCTATGAACAGTCATATAAGAAATGCTGCCAATTACTGACAACACCGCCTACTGGACTCTCCAACTCAGAATAAGCAAAAAATAAAAATAAAGGACTTCGATACAGAATTCTGTTTGAAAAGATTCAGTAGATCTGCTCCGCTCCTCCTGGTCTATAACATGCAGCTTGCAGTCTGGATAGCATGTGCAATGTGACAGGTTCCTTTTCTCAGAGCCAAACACATTTCAATTCATGCTTCCTGTCTCTTCCTGCTTGTGATGTGGGTGGTTCTATAGCAGTGCTTAGTATATCAGCTCCGTATTCACAGCTCTCCTAATTGCACTGACATGAGAGCAGGAGATATTTACTTTAAGCGCCGAAGCACTTTGCTCTATAAATAACAAGTAATGAGTCCCCTTTGTTATAGATAACACACTCTGTTCTCAAGCTGCCGGGGTCCTGTGTGCGGACGTCGCTCCCTGCACTCAGATAAGAAAAATGGCAGAGAGAAGAGAAGGACGGCAACCAGCAAAACCTGTGTGTACTCAGAGCAGATAAAATCTCTTATCTCCTCAAATAAGCAAAGCAATGTATTTGGAAAAAGTCTTCATTTACCGTTTCCGGCATGTTGAAAGCAAATCTTTGTAGTAAGACAACTCCTTTAAGGACACCTCTCTGTATCGGCAGAGTCTGTCCAAGTCCTTCATGGCCGTTCTCCCAGGAGCATCGGATCCTCATCGGATCTTCTGGCTGCTTTTCCTTTTGGCATTAATTATTGATCCAAGTAAAATGCAGCCTCCACCACAGCTACTACGTCATTTAGTGTAAAATTCAACATTTTACTAGTCGTCTTTATCTTCAAGTTGAGATACAATCCAAATTTCTGACTATGGTCTTATCTTCATAAGCAGATACTTCAAATCTGCTACTGCACCCTTACCTGTCTGACCGTGACCTTATCTCCTCTATGAGCATTCGGACTGATCACATTTACAGCAAGTGTGTATTTGGTGAGCTCCTGCTGGAACAAGCGCTAAGGATGCCTTCATTTTTCTGGTGCTCCCCCTTCCGAATGTTTGCGGACCTGTTGCCTTATTTCCAATACACGGAGTCTGCCTACAGCTTTAGAGGCGACAACCCACACAATACAGGTGTTCAACTTCTCAATTTGGGACCCAAGACGTATTCTTACCTCCTGCTTCAACTCTGTGACCGTGGCAGACAGGTTGGACACCAGCTGGGTCATGTTGAGGAGCTGAGCTTGAAGCAGCTGAATGGATTCTGTCTGACGTTGATCCTGTTAAACAAAAAGGATTTCTTAGTCCAGATGTGAACATACGGTGGTTCTGTATATTGAATATGGTTATATATTCCTTCAAGGGGTCGTCCAGTGGAAGAAAACCCACCTGAAATGGGGCCAGGGAGCAAGAAAAGTTATACTTGCCTACCTGCCTCCCATCACTGCCGCTCTGGAGCTCTTTGTGGATCCGCTTTTTGTTACTTGTGGGTTCTGGCCCCGACATACAAGAGAGGCGTGTGCAGAATTAAAGGTGACTGGAGTCCGAGCCTCTCCTATGAGTCAGGAAGAGAACCCAAAAGTGAAGAAAAGCAAACCCCAGGGATCTCCGTAGCGGCAGCAATGGTGGGGGAAAGGCTAGACAAGTGAAACTTTTTTTTCTCCCCATCCCCCACCTACTCCCCAGTCCCATTTCAGATGAATTTTCTTCCACTGGATTACTCCTTTAACCCCAAATGGCACGCAAGGTGTATGGAGCGAGCTCACGTGCTGATCCTGCTACATATGCCACTGGTGTTGGCTGTTAATTACAGCCACCCGCTGCCGCGGAGATGGGGGCGATCCCTGCTGTTCAACACTTTAGATGCAGTGGGCAATGTAAATCCTATATGCGGCAATACAGTAGTACTAATATAGGTGATAGTGTTCCCCAGTGGTCAAGTATCCTAGAGGGCCTAAGTAAAAAATTAAAAAAATAAAAATATTAAAAACATTCAAAATCACCCCTTTTGCCATTCTCAAAAAAAAAAAAAAGAAAAAAAAAGTTACAAATAACTGGTATCACTACGTTTGTAAAAGTTTTATCTATTAAAATATAAAACACTTTGCTGAACACTGAAGAACTAAAACTACCACAATTTTTGGGTCATTTTACCTCCAAGAAATTGGAATAAAAAGTGATAAAAAATTTGCATCTATCCAGAACGGTACCAAAACAAACTACAGTTTAGCCTTCAAAAAAATGAGCCCTCCGGTCGATAGGTGAAAGAACAGAAAAAGTTATTGGTCACAGTAATGGGTACTAGAACATAAGAAAACCTCTATAACTTTGGTCTCTTTGGAATCGTACTGACCTGCAGAAAACCGATCATTCATAATTTATACTGAAGATTGAACGCTATAAAAACATAATCCCTGCAAAAAGGCGCTATAATGCTTTGTTTTCATGTTCCACCCCACACAGAATTTTTCTTGTTTCCCGGTAGATTCTATGCTATGGTCAATGGCACCATTAAAATGTTCGTGTCCTGCAAAAAACAAGCCCTCAACGGTCCATGTAGACGAAAAAATAAAGTTATAACTCTTGGAAATCGGGAAGGGGAAAAAACCCCCCCACGAAAATAGCTGCGACCTTTAGAGGTTAAAAACACAAAAATCTGCCAATAACCAACAGGCAAACATCCCCTCCTATACTGCACTGTGACACCACGCTCCAACTGCACTCAGATAACTATGGCCGCCAGCCTGCTTGGTTTCACCAGGACCTTTCCAGTCACCGCCCATTACCTGCTCTTCTGCGATTCGGGAAGTATTCTGAAGCTTCAGTATCGTCTTGTTGAAAGCTCTTTGCATTTCTTCCATTTGTTTTCGATACCTTTATATAGAGAGAAATAAAAAGTGATTGTTCCAATTGTTCTCCATGAAGATCTATTGTCCTGAGTGCAAGGACGAGACACTTTTATCCATTTCCTACTCAAGAAACCGTGAGCTCTATGTAGGACAACTGTCTAGAAGTAAGACTGTCCTTGTTGTCCATAACAGCCAATCAGTGGGGGCCCCCAGCCGCCGCCAATCAGTGGGGGCCCCCAGCCGCCGCCAATCAGTGGGGGCCCCAGCCGCCGCCAGTCAGAGGGGGGCCCCCAGCCGCCGCCAATCATGGGCCCCCCCGCCCCAACGTGGGGCCCCCAGCCGCCGCCAATCAGTGGGGGCCCCCAGCCGCCGCCAATCAGTGGGGGCCCCCAGCCGCCGCCAAACAGTGGGCCCCACCGCGCTCAAGAGTGGGGCCCCCAGCCCCGCCAACATGGGGGCCCCCAGCCGCCAGCCAATCAGTGGGGGCCCCACCGCCGCCATCATGGGGGCGCCAGCCGCCCCAATCAGTGGGGGCGCCCAGCCGCCGCCAATCAGTGGGGGCCCCAGCCGCCGCCAATCAGTGGGGGCCCCAGCCGCCAATCAGTGGCGGCCCCAGCCGCCGCCAATCAGAGGGGCCCCAGCCGCCGCCAATCAGAGGCCAGCTTTCATTTCATATACTGCTCTGGAGAAATGAAAGCCAAGCTCTGATGGGTGGCTATGGGCAACCAAGCCAGTCTTTCTGCTACACTGTTTTCATACATAAGGCCCATATCCCTCCCATCCACAGAGGATCCGCAGACTCTTCTCCTCCAGCCTGTGAAATCGCACTGCTGGAGCAAAGCAGGACTGTGCCGCCCAACGAATCCACTCCCCGGGACTGTATGACTAAGCTGGGTGTTACTACTGGTTCAAACCTGCGGCCAAGCCATCACCCCAAGCCTCCATTCGGTACCAGTCCCATTACAACACGAACACCAACTGCACTTGATGGACCCCAGTGATTACAATGGGGTCCATCATAACAGAGCTGCAGGCGGCACAATTTTTAGTGGAATCGGTAACAGATGTGAACTGGGCCTCAGCGAGTCTCTACACACCTGACCATCGCCCACTCGGTTACTCAGTCGTCATAATGAAATTAATGGAAGCGTTTCCACCACTTGTCCGTTCTCAGCAGAGACATTTGGGGACCTGCTCGTGAGATGGATGTAGGCCCCAGAGGTCACACATTGAAGGCCTGTCCTATCAACAAGTGATGGGACAACCCCTCTAAATCAGGTGAACCTGACTAGCTTGGCTCCCAGGGACTAAAATAGGGAACTGTATCATTATCTTGAATTTAAAAAATTAATTACGACATGTACTTTACAGATCTGCAAACTCATGAAATGTAAGCTTGGCTCATCTGTATTTACATTGTAAAGTCTCAATGACATTGACACCTGCTGAAGCCCTGGGCAATCGGCCAATATCCCTTATGTCACGAGCACCTCAAAAATTCCAAAGCCACCCATTGTGGAAACTGTCAAACTCTGCTGCTCTTATTCACTCTGGTCTTAATTACCACCTTTCTCCCTTCCCCACACTTAACCCTCTCTTACCTATTATAACTGCAGCAAGCAGATTCCCCTTTCTTGCCACTAACCGCACTGGTGCACCCAGCACCCGGCACGGTCTTGAGTCCCCTACCCAGCGGCCAGACACGACCCCAAGGCCCCCCACCCGGCGAGCTCTTCATCTCTTTCCCAAGTGTATTTGTTCTATGCAAAAGCCCAGTGAGATACAAAAGGTGAATAAATCCTCACACACAGACATGTTGCCTCTCTCATATTACCCTTACTAAGCCACTTTCGCCTCTCACCCAGCCAGCCCCGAAACACCTGTCTGTAGATGAACTTCACTGGCTTGATGTCAATCCTTTTCACATTGAAAGACTTAGGGTAAGTTCACACTGTCTGTGTGTGCCGTATTTCGGGGAGTAACTGTGCTGCAATACACCGCAAGTACGGCCAGCGGCTATTGTAATTCATCGCTTGCATTGAGAGCGATAATTACCTGCCGCTTTCCCTGATGCGGACTGTGCGCTGGGAGAAAAAGGCACGGTAAGTGAAAGTAAATGGGGGCCGGCACACAGCACTTTAGAAGTATGCGCTGGTCAGTTCTAAAACCGGCGCCATAAAGCAGCATGCACGGTACGTGCCACTATACAGCTGCAAGACACCGTGTGAACTTACCCTACGGGTATGTTCACAGGGCGTCTTGCGGTGCACACCTGTGCGCGCCACAAGATGCCGTGAACGCGTTTCTAAAGCGCAGGGAGGACTTGCAGCGAGCCTGCCCCATTCACTTTCGTTATCCCTCTAAGGCCATGTTCACACGGCTTATTTCAGAGCGGATTGGCGCCGTACTGCGCGCCAGATTTGCGCTGCAGTACGGCGCCAATCCATCGCAGAAATTACGGTAATCCACCGTTCTCATAGAGAACAGTGGATTCCGTCGCTCCTCCCCGCTTGGCGAAGCCGCCGGGCGGGTAGAAAGTCACCTGCACATTAACCAGGCGCAATACGCGCCGTGGATAATGCAAGTCTCTGGGGCCGGCGGGTAGCGCCCCCGGCCCTTATTCAAGCCGGAATTGCAAGTGCAATCCGGCTCGCAATTCCGTCTGGAATAAGCCGTGTGAACCAGGGCTAAAGGCTATGTTCACACGGCTTAAAATGGGCCGTATTTCGGTCCGTAATTACGCGCCGAAGTGCGCCAATTACGGGCCGAAAACGGCCCATTCATTACGGTAATTCACAGTTCTCATAGAGAACTATGGATTACGTCTCCTATAATTGACATGTGAATTACTAGCGGCGTATACGCGCTGCTGGCAATTCAAGTCAATGGGCCGGCGAAGTGCCGCCCCCCCCGCTCCCTCCCCCGCTCCCGCCCCCACGGCGTAATTGCGGGGCGTAATTACGTCCCGCAATTAAGCCGTGTGAACATAGCCTAACAGTGATGATTACCGTAATTACAGGGAATATTTTGGGGTGCTTTGTAGTGCAATTACAACCCGAAATGCGCCCTGAAATAAGCAGTGCGAACATACCAAGTCAAATGTGAATTGGGGATTATTACATCCAATAGATTGCACTGGCAAATTCAGCTCTTTCCCAAAAGCCTTTGTTCTATGCAAATTCCCAGTGATGTGCGAAAAGGCGAATAAATCCTCACACCCGACGTGATGCCTCTCCCCAATGAGATGTATTACGCCTTCTAACCTTAGACTGCAGTCTTAGGGCTTATCCCCACGGCCAGGTTTTCAGACTGTTTTCGGTTTTTAAAGCCGGCTGTCAAACTTGATCACGGACCTCTATGGAAAATCCATGCAGCAGTCCCCGATACATGGCTTTTCCGCCGGATGGTTTTGTACACCGCCGGCGCCCCGAAAAACATTGAACATGATCATTCTTCCGCCTGGTTTTCAGGCGGACGATGAACAGGTCAATGCCAAGGGGGAGGGCTTATCTCCGCAAACCAGCCCCTTACATGCACCACATGCATCATACTGCCGATAAATGTGGCACAGGTTAGACTAGTCTAATGTCATACCATTTTTAAAGGGGTTTTGCCACGAAGTAAAATTGATGTGGGAAGCTTGCAAATAATCAACATTTTCACCATTCATTATTATTACAAATTCTGCACCGTTTTTGTTTTAGCTGCTCCCTTAGTGATCCATTATTTACAGCTCGTCTCCAGGGGATACGACCAGGGCTGAGAGCTTCTCAGTCCTGGTCACACATGCTCAGACATCTCCTTTCCTCTCAGGCAGCTACTGAGTGTTCAAACCCAGGTGCTGTCATTCCAGTCCTGTCCTCTGTTCTCCTTAGTAATCACACACACTCGCTGCTGAGCGAGTGTTCAACCCCAGGTGCGGTCATTCCACTCCCGTCCTCTGTACTCCTTAGTAATTAGTCAAATAGTGCAAATAAATAAAAAAAAAACTCAATCAGGTTTGTGCATTGATAAAGAGAAAAAAATCCACAGGTTCGAGTCCTACAGGGATATGAACCTAGGACCCTTGAGCTGTGAGGCAAAAAATTAACAACTGAGCTACATTGTAGCTACTCACAGCTCTTGACATAAACAGACCTTTCTTTGACTAAAGAGAGGAAAGGCCTGGTGATGTCATCCTGCTGGGTCACATTATATGCAATTCAAACAAATCCCACACCCCCTTTCCGAGCACACAGAGCTGAAGGCAGAAGGTATGAAATGAGATCATGGCAAAACCCCTTTAAGTTGGCTAACCGAGCCCAAATTTTGGACGTACGCCGCTGTATGCTAAGCCACGCCCTTTCACTTAAAACCCCCCCCTTTTTTTCTCACTGAACTGCCTAGAAACCATCTAACACATTTAAAGCACGGACGCCATTATTTTTGGAGCAAATTGTGCCAGTATTCTGACGCAGCTGCTTTGATAAATGTGCCCCATAATTTTCGGCTAAGGCCACCAGAGCTGGAACCGGGCTTCCCATTCCGGCAAACAGAAGGGGGTCCAAACCAATATTTAGATACGCAATGATGACATCATTTGACTTACCTCTGACTAAGCTCTTCCAGGTAGCGACTGCTCAGTGACATATTAACCTCCAGAGCTTTAATGCGGTTATTGAGGCGCATGAAGACGGACTCCTTCTGGTTGGAGCCATGCACTTGGTTTCCATTGGTATACCCGAGGTCAGTAGCATTTTGCAGCTCAGCATAGAAATCAGTAGTACTTCTCTGCAGGCTACTGCTGAGCGAGGCCTCCTCCGTCATGTGGTCCTCTTCTCTCTTCTCCACTGCAGCCGGGCTATCGATCACCTGAGTCGTCACAGGCTTGATGGTTTCTTTCGCTTCCACCTCATTTAGCGCAGCCGAGGAGCTGGTCTCTAGAACCGGCGCAGTCTCTGTAGCTTTAATAATTTTGGAGTAGTCGACCGGCTCGTCTCTGGTGCTCTCCACCACCACCGGCAGGGTACTGTCCTCAACGCTTAAAGTTGGTTTCTCAGTGTGAGTCGAAGTATCGCTGGGTTTTAGCTCCTTCGTTTGATCCTGTATATCAGCTGAAGACTCCAAGGCAGGAGTCGGTGTGGTCGCCATTTTGTTGGCCTCGGAAGGAGACGCATTGGGGGACACGCTTTCGTGAGTTGCCAAAGACTGAGAAATGGTCTGCGTCTGACTGGGCTCCAAGTGGGTGGACTCCAGGACATTAATCCCAGAACCTTTTGGTAGATTCTCACTGACATTTACCAAAATGAAGTCCGTGGTGATCTCCACGATCTTGGTCTCGGAGGGGTCGGTTGACAGCTCAACGGTAGCAGGAGCCACCAGAGGCTGCTGGGTGGATTGAGAGTCATTCTTCTCTTTGCGCTTGTACTCCACCGTTTTACTACGTTGCCTGTGA
This sequence comes from Phyllomedusa bahiana, assembly GCA_025379985.1. Classification (NCBI taxonomy): domain Eukaryota; kingdom Metazoa; phylum Chordata; class Amphibia; order Anura; family Hylidae; genus Phyllomedusa; species Phyllomedusa bahiana. The sequence continues at coordinate 64,159 of JAODAL010005444.1, read as the reverse complement.
ATGGCGACGATCGCTGAGCACCACTTATAAATATACTCTGAGAAGCTGGAGATGCAGCAGATGGTGGCCAGCTCCCCACAGTGCACCTGCGTCTCAAACTCAAACCAGGACACCTTCTCTTCTTCCTGTTCGTCAGTGCCTAGGAGAGTCACTGTTGATTGGCTTGGCTGCTCCTCCTCTTCCTCTTGAACCAACTGAACGATGGGACTTTCAGTGGGAGGATCTGGCTCAGGGACATACACAGTCGGAGGAGCCACGGTCTCTTCATCTAACCTTGAGTGAAAAATCAAAAATACATTTTAGAAAATTCAGTTCTTATTAATACAACACAAAAGAGTTAAGATCCGAATCACAATGGAGAATTATACCCTTAATAATCCTCCAACATGAGACCAGTCCATACATCCTCAGAGCTGAATGTACAGTCATATCTGCTGGACACATCTTATAGTCAATCACTTGCTCCCCTCAAAGAGTCCATTCAGCATCGAAACCTTCTCATCATTACTGTAACCAAATCCTAGTCCGTCTTCTCTCCAATCTACTCTGAATGCAGCAGCCTCCACCCTGTACCAGTCACTGCACCTTACCCTGTACAGCACTGACCGATGCCTCTACCCTGTACACACACGATGCCTCTACCGTACAGTCACGCACCGATGCCTCTACCCTGTACCAGTCACTGCACCGATGCCTCTACCCTGTACCAGTCACTGCACCTCTACCCTGTACCAGTCACTGCACCGATGCCTCTACCCTGTACCAGTCACTACACCGATGCCTCTACCCTGTACCAGTCACTACACCGATGCCTCTACCCTGTACACTGCACCGATGCCTCTACCCTGTACCAGTCACTGCACCGATGCCTCTACCCTGTACCAGTCACTACACCGATGCCTCTACCCTGTACCAGTCACTACACCGATGCCTCTACCCTGTACACTACACTGATGCCTCTACCCTGTACCAGTCACTACACCGATGCCTCTACCCTGTACCAGTCACTACACCGATGCCTCTACCCTGTACCAGTCACTACACCGATGCCTCTACCCTGTACACTGCACCGATGCCTCTACCCTGTACCAGTCACTGCACCGATGCCTCTACCCTGTACCAGTCACTGCACATCTACCAAGTACCAGTCACTGCACCTCAACCCTGTACGAGTCACTGCACCATACACTGAACCAGACACTGCACCTCAACCCTGTACAAGTCACTGCGCCTCTACCCTGTACCAGTCACTGCACCGATGCCTCTACCCTGTACCAGCCACTGCACGATGCCTCTACCCTGTACCAGCCACTGCACATCCTCTACCCTGTACCAGTCACCTCGATCCTCTACCCTGTACCAGTCACTAACGTCCTCTACCCTGTACCAGCCACTAACAGCCTCTACCCTGTACCAGTCACTACACCGATGCCTCTACCCTGTACCAGTCACTGCACCGATGCCTCTACCCTGTACCAGTCACTACACAGATGCCTCTACCCTGTACCAGGCACTGCACCGATGCCTCTACCCTGTACCTGTCCCTGCACCGATGCCTCTACCCTGTACCAGTCACTGCACCGATGCCTCTACCCTGTACCAGTCACTACACCGATGCCTCTACCCTGTAACCAGTCACTACACGATGCCTACTACCTCTACCCATGCCTCTACCCTGTACCAGTCACTACACCGATGCCTCTACCCTGTACCAGTCACTACACCGATGCCTCTACCCTGTACCAGTCACTACACCGATGCCTCTACCCTGTACCAGTCACTACACCGATGCCTCTACCCTGTACCAGTCACTGCACCGATGCCTCTACCCTGTACCAGTCACTGCACCGATGCCTCTACCCTGTACCAGTCACTGCACCGATGCCTCTACCCTGTACCAGTCACTACACCGATGCCTCTACCCTGTACCAGTCACTACACCGATGCCTCTACCCTGTACCAGTCACTACACTGATGCCTCTACCCTGTACCAGTCACTGCACCGATGCCTCTACCCTGTACCAGTCACTACACCGATGCCTGACCTGTACCTCTCTACAACCGTCCTCTACCTGTACCAGTCACTACACTGATACCTCTACCCTGTACCCCTCTCTACACCGATGCCTCTACCCTGTACCAGTCACTACACCGATGCCTCTACCCTGTACCAGTCTCTACACCGATGCCTCTACCCTGTACCAGTCTCTACACCGATGCCTCTACCCTGTACCAGTCACTACACCGATGCCTCTACCCTGTACCAGTCGCTACACCGATGCCTCTAACCGTACCAGTCGCTACACCGATGCCTCTACCCTGTACCAGTCGCTACACTGATGCCTCTACCCTGTACCAGTCTCTACACCGATGCCTCTACCCTGTACCAGTCACTACACCGATGCTTTTACCCTGTACCAGTCACTAGACCGATGCCTCTACCCTGTACCAGTCACTATACCGATGCTTTTTACCCTGTACCAGTCACTACACCGATGCCTCTACCCTGTACCAGTCTCTACACGATGCCTCTACCTTGTACCAGTCTCTACACCGATGCCTCTACCCTGTACCAGTCACTACAACGATGCCTCTACCCTGTACCAGTCACTACACCGATGCCTCTACCCTGTACCAGTCACTACACCGATGCCTCTACCCTGTACCAGTCACTACACCGATGCCTCTACCCTGTACCATCCTACACGAGCTTACCCTCTACCAGTCACTATACCGATGCCTCTACCCTGTGCCAGTCACTACACCGATGCCTCTACCCTGTACCAGTCACTACACTGATGCCTCTACCCTGTACCAGTCACTACACCGATGCCTCTACCCTGTACCAGTCACTACGCCGATGCCTCTACCCTGTACCAGTCACTACACTGATGCCTCTACCCTGTACCAGTCACTACACTGATGCCTCTACCCTGTACCAGTCACTACACTGATGCCTCTACCCTTTACCAGTCACTACACCGATGCCTCTACCCTGTACCAGTCACTACACTGATGCCTCTACCCTGTACCAGTCACTACACTGATGCCTCTACCCTGTACCAGTCACTACACTGATGCCTCAAAGACTGTTAGCTCTTGCAGGATTCTGTATGAAGGCGGACTGCAGAGGACACTTACCTTGCTGTAGGTGTTGGCACTGGCTCCGGTGTATTTGTTGCGCTTGTGACTGGAGATTCAGTGGTAACATTTTGTGGTTTACTCCCATTTACAACTATGAAAAAATACATATTAAGTTATTAATTACATATATTAAGAAGTGGCTGCATGTAATAACAGGACAGTGCAATCGCTGTATTAACACCAGACTGTTAATTCTAACACAGGTATAAGAGAGCCCACCCAAATCCTGCGAGGGGCCTTATTTCTAGTTTGTTAGCAAGTCTATCAATCGAGTTACATGGAGAACTTTCTAGTGTAAATGCTGCCATTGTAGGAGGGCAATTGAGAGTGCAGGAGCACCTAGTAATTTGGTCCGAATAGGGATCTTGTAAGAGGAAGGCGATCTGAACATTTGACTCTACTAAGCCACCGACCCTGCTGCATCGGTAACAAAAATCCTACGGTGGTAACCACGGTACCCGCACAGCTCCAAAAATGAACTTTTATTCTGCTCTTTAAGAGTCTGAGGGGCGGGGCCAAAACCTTTGGTGTCTCACGGCTTTGCTCCTGAAATCCCTGACTGGATTGGTCTTACTGACTGGTCTAGCATGGCTCAGATTTTTGTGCATGCTATGGAAATCCTGCGCTATATGCATTCTGGAGACGGCGCATGCGCGGCGACTTCAGTACTGCGATTTTAATGGGATACGGTTCCTTTGCAATGTTAAGTTGTAAAGGGAATAGGTGTTTAGGAAATCCAGAAAGGAAGCTGTGACACAACTGGTTTAGCCACGCCCATCAGACTCTTGGAGCACCAAATACGTTTATTTGAGGCACTGCCATCGTTCTGAACGCCACCACAGAGCTAGTCTTATGTGACCTATGCAGCAGTGTTCAGAAGGGACACCTGATCAGACAGATTCCTTCTATCTCACAAGGTTATGCCCGAGGCCAGCTTGCACTGGGTTATGACCCGGCCTCAGAGAACAAGGAGTTGACTGCACTTGCACGCTCTCCTCTTCCCCCCATTCATTTCAATGGGACTGGCTTCATTCCGGACTCCCGTAAAAACAAATGCAGAGAAGCAGGCCTTAGACCTAAATCTAGGAGATAGGACAACCCCGTTAAAGGGATTGTCTCACTACATTGATTTATCTCGCCTCAGTACTGTTTTCTTGGTTTCACTTTGAATTCAGGGGTGTGTTTACTGGCTTCTACTAGGCTGCAGTAGAAGCCAGGTCTGTAGCTATAGAAAACCATGTGGCAGCGTATCAGGAGAGATCAAAACAGGTCTGTAGTATACAATGGCACGGCGCCTATCAGGAGATTGAACAGGTCTTAGCTATAGCAACCAGGCTGCCCTATCAGGATAGATCAAACAGGTCTGTAGCTATAGCAACCAGTGAGGGCCCGCCTATCAGGATAGACCCAAACAGGTCTGTAGCTTATAGCAACCTGAGGAGCTGATGCAGCCCATACAAGAGGGGATATCTGGGAAATAGGTAGGCCCTGTTAATGGACCCCATATTGCAAATTTGACTTTGTTTTTGGAAGATCTTTAACATAAAAAGCAGCGATCCTTGTAGTGAGACAACCCCTTTAATCTACTGAAGAATTTTAGTACATAGCAATTCTTTAAAGAGGCTGATGAGTCAAACCGTTTTACGCTTTCCCCTGTACCTTTGGGTGTTTCTTCCGCACGTCTGCTTCCTGTCGCCATCTGAGCGTTATGTTCTGGATGGGCAGAGAAGGTGGTAAGTGTGACACTAGTTCTGCAGCTTACTACAAATCCCATGATGCATTTCCATTTCTCTATCTACGTTCTATCATCCGCACTCTGGTCAGAGCAAGTGTATCCCTCCCCCCTACAGCACAGTGGAGCTCACAGCCATAAGCTGGATAGTGGCAGCCTGAGAAGACATGACAAGCGTTCTCCTCAATGGCTGCCATTGATACAGCATGCTGCTGCACCGTCTGTCTGACAAGCAGAGAGCGCGCCAGCGTATCCACAAGAGATCAATGTGCTGTTCTTGCAAAAGCGCCTTGGGGCACCATAAATTGCAATACATGGACTTACTGAAGCTACCTAGACTTTTAGGACACCATTATTAAATACACTGAATTACACGACAGCACTTCCTTTTATAACAGGGTCCCTGGATCCAAGAGGCCCAAAAGTCTATAGTAAGAAGCAGCATCCAATGGACTTGTGCATAACAAAGTTGCTTTATTCCTCCATTAATACACCCATAAAAAGGGGAGCATGGGTGTATTTATGGAGGAATTAAGCAACTTTGTTATGCACAAACCCCATTGGATGCTGCTTCTTACTATAGATTATTCACTAGTTAATACTTATAGATAAAAGAAAAAAAAAACATGATGTCTACTGCATTTTGAGTTTATAAATGGGCATCATCAGGTGTATTCCCATCTCAGACACTGATGGCATATTAGTAGGATAAGCCATAAATGTCTAACAGCTGTGGGTCCCCCCTTGGGACACCCACCTATCTTAAGAGTAGGCCACCAAAAATCTCCCTGCAGAACCAAGAGGAAGTTGCACTTCCCAGAGAGGGGACCTACAAGGATCAGACATTTGAAAGCAAATTCCAACTCCCGGACCACTGGAATATTTTAAAATCCAATTAACACTATTTCCATAGCTTGGTAAAACATTCCATAGTAGAAATGAAGTATGACCAGGCAGAAATTTTTTTTTTTTGTCACGCTTGCGCATTTCGGATGCTCTTCACGGGTCCGCATGAAAACTAATATTGGTCGGCGTTACTTATACTATGGATCGTTTTAACAAGCTATGGGAATGAAGAGTTAATTGGATTTTAGGATATTCCACTGGTTCGGGAGCTGGTATTCGTTTGCAATTATGCTTATGCCTGGGAACTGGAACTCCTCCTCCGTGCTTTCTCCAGCTGGAAGACATTCTGATCGAGGGAACCAATTTGTGGTTCTATTAGACCACAGGTGTCAAATGGGGCCCCCCAGCTGGGGGGAAAACTACAACCCCCATCAGCTTTTGTATAACTATAACAGGGGCAGAGGGGGAGTGTATTTTTCCCAACAGTGGGGGGGCTGAATTTGACACCCCTTTTTAGCATTTAAGGAAACCTGTCCTTTATTTATACCCCCCTTGCGAGGACAGCACAACCCGTGCCCAACCGTGTCCCACCCTTTGCCCTTTTTTCTGTAAGATGCGCTTTTTAGAGCTTTAATTTTTTAAATCTTTTTCATTGGAAGTTTGCCCCGCCCACCTAAGGCTAGCTCCCCCCACTGACAGTTATTCACGTGTTTCTACCTATTCAAAGTAATAGGTTTATCAGTTGAGGTGGGTGTGGCTAGCCTCAGGTGGACGGGGTATGAAAAAAAACTGACTCTTCATGACTTTTCTGGCTGAGAACTGCAGATTTGAGCATTAAATGCTCTAAAGCTCCAGCGTCTTACAGAATAAGGGACACAGCGCTGGAAACAGCAGGTCTGACATTAGCTTGTGCTGCCCTCAGCAAAGGGGGCATAAACTATGTGACAGGTTCTCTTTAAAGGGGTTGTCTCGCTACAAAGATCAGCTTTCAACATGTAGGGAACACTAAATGAAGACATTTTCCAAAAATATTGCTTGTCATTTTTTTTGTTTGTTGAGGAGCTACAAATGATTTTATCACCTTCTGAGGGCTTTCAAGTTTCTCTAGGGACGGACCCGTTTGCTTGTTCTCCCCTGCCGTTTGTCTTATCTGATAGCAGGGAGTGACATCACACAGGTCACAGCACAGAACTGCTGGCAGCCGGAGAGCTTGTGTGTTATCTGATCTTTCAGACAAAAAACACTAATTAATACTAATTACTTTAGCTCTGAAGCTTCTCTGGGCCTGGTAGCAGGAGATTGTTTATCTAATCTAGACTAAAATAGAAGTCTGAATACACAGAGCTCATATGCTAATTACCCAGAGCCTGACGGGAAGTGACAGGATGCATGAATGAAAGAATGCTGCTTTGCTCTATGGAACCGTAAGATGAGACAACCCCTTTAAGTCATATTCTATTGATGTTATTGATACTGTATGCCACAAAGCAAAATCCCTTTCTGGAGGCAGACGAGAAGCCTCAGAGCGGAAAAAAAATGGCTGCGCTTGGGCAGCTCACTCATTTATGTCGATGGGTGTTCCGAATAAAGTCAGGCACACTCGCTTGGCTACATTCTGAACTGCCCACAGTGAATTCGGTGGTGTTTTAGTTGCTTGGTTGATTAGGAAACCTGCTTATGGGAGTATCCCTTATCTCCCTGCATGTCAGCAACATATATCAAATAGCAGGAAGCCCACGGTTAAAAACACACATTTATTAACTATGTTTCTTTAAAACACATAAATTTCGTGTGCACAACAAGTGCTACTTGCATGTATCCGTTAGAAGTCCACAACCAGCAGAGCGTCCGCGAAAGAAGAAATAAGCTCCAAAGATCTCCAACTTACGGAGTCAAGTGGTGGAGCGTTTGATCAGACGGGTCGGGACCGAGGGGGCGTTGCAACGTTTCGGGGGGGGGGGGGTTTTGGGTGGAATCCCCCTTTCTCAAGCACCCGAAACGTTGCACGCCCGCCTCGGTCCCGACCTGTCTGATCAGCGCTCCACCACTTGACTCCGTATCATTGGAGATCTTTGGAGCTTATTTCTTCATACTGCGGACGCTCTGCTGGTTGTGGACTTCTAATGGATATTGTGCACACGAAATTTATGTGTGTTTTAAAGAAACATAGTTAATAAATGTATGTTTTTAACAGTGGGTTTCCTGCTACATGATATATATATATATATATATATATTCTGAACTGCCACAGGAATGAGTGGGGGAAAACTGCACAAGCCCGGCCACCTTCCCCTTCACAGACTGCAAAACCCCTTAGTGGCAAAACCCATTTAATGTCTGAGATGGGAACCAGGCTTTAAAGATGGGTAACTCCTTAATCTGAAATCACTTGACCACCATGGCGGTGTTTATAGGGTAGTCGACTCCTAATAGCTGCCAGGCTCTTCAGTTCGGCTACACAGGAACAAATCTCACGTGATGCAATGGTACATATAATGCGTACAGTAGATCGACTATGCGGACATCAACAGAGCTGCGGTGCAGGGCACATGCTTTGAGAAGCCCCATTAAAATTCCACCCTTCTTGCAGGATAAAATGATCAGAATACCTATAAAAAGCAATTTAGTAGACGGCCAGAATTGAAATAATTAAAATTTTATTGAGTAAACACAAAAATATATCAAAAGGACAGGATGGCAAAAACATCTTAAAACGAAAACCCCCAAAGGAAGTGCTCAGTCAAAAGCGCCACGGGGCCGAGAACATCTGCCTATATCATCTTTAGGCTCCAGGAACCTCTGGTTCGTCTATATATTATAGGCTATGCATATATATGGAATATTTCTGTATAATCATTCCCTGAGGGTTATGAACCTTAAAGGGGCTCCCTCATCACTAGATTTCGCAGACTTGAGCCGTTTCTCTCTTACAGCCTCAAATCCAGGGGCGTGACTCTCCTCCCAGTAGGCGTGTCTTCACTCACTGAAGACTGGTGACATTCTGTGTGAGCAGTGGAAAGGAGAGGATGTCACAGCTCTGCTGACCTTCTGCAATGAGCCGTTTCCAAAGTCCTTTTTTTTTGAAAGTGGGTTCCCCCTTATTTTTTTGTACTTTTTTTAAAAATAAGTGGATCGAACCTTTATGATTGGAAAGGAATCCAGTTGCTAAAATAGATATTAATAAAATAAGTGGATTTCAAAAAGAGACTTTAGAAACGGCTACTTTCCATTTAAATCGAGTCTGTTCCAGGTGGGGTCCTGGAAGTGCCGTTGGGGAATCCCCGTATATTTAGTGTTATCTATTGGAAGTGTATGACCTTCTCCAATGGTCAGTTCTCATGTCTGCATAGCTGTCACTTCCCTCCACAAGCTCCTTGCAACCAGAACACCTGCATTGGTGTAAACAGTTATACATACAGCGTGAACGGATGAAACAAATGTGAGAAATGCAAACTGCTCTTCACTCTCATCAGGCAGGATGTAGAGGGGCAACAGTCTGCATAAGGCTGTGTTTAATAGGGGTAGATGTAGCCTTAGGTCTTGAGTTCACATATTCAATATTTATGGCATTATTTCTCAGTCAGTAGTGGGGCTTTTTTTCATTTTTGTTTTTTTTTTTAGATGTTTTTGCCATCATGTAATTTTGACAATTTTTGTATGTACTCAAATTTTAATGTCAATTCTAGCAGTCTACGTACTTTTTTTTTCCTATAGGTACTCTATACTGGTGTTATTGCCCATTATCTATAGGTTGGTACAGGATGCAATGGTTGTCATGTAAGAGATTTTATCGCGAATGTCATCGCCTTACTACATGTTACCATCACCACTAGAATCCTAAGGATAATCATAGATAAAATATGGACCTTTCCAATATAGAACAGTCTTCACAATTCCCTTCATACTAGCATTAGGGCAAGACCACAATAGAAAGATAAAGCAGCTACCTTTCCCTTCAGTGATTTCCTCCTCAGTATTCGCCCCCAGCATGTTAGCTGCAAGATTATTCACCATGCTAAGAATGGCATCTGAAGAGAACGCAGGAACACAAGCAAACATGTAAATGCAGTCTGTATGGAGGAAGGAAACCTGGTGCACCCCATAGCTACCTGCTCCAGGTGCACCCCGGGGGCGCCCGCTCCAGGTGCACAAGGTTTCCTTCTGCCGTTATTACATATAAACCCTGTTACTACGCATTAGTCAGATTATATTGCAGCTTAGCGTCATCTTCCCAAGGCTAAAGGGAAACCCAGTTTATTTCAATAGGGGGAATTTTAAAATGAACACCGACTTGACAAAACATCTAAGGTTAGTTACCACAGGGAGCAAACCTGGACACATCAATGGGTGAAAAATAAGCTATTTGTGGGGTTACACAAGGGGATCTCAAAGAGATTATGTAAATTAAGCTCAAATCGCTGTATACATGGAAAACAAATCTTCAGAGTTTGCTTTTCAATTTTAATATTTTCAAGATTTGTATTTTGCTGTTGGTGATTAAGAGACAAATCTTTACATTTCGGAGGCTGCAAGATCATGTACTTAGCAATGCTCTGTGAGCTAAACACATCTGGAAAAACAGTACAAATTGCCTTCCTGGATCGCAACATGCAGCTTTCTGGAGTCTAGCTCGTTGAGCTCACAGAGCATTGTCTGCACTGGATACAATTGTATTCCCTTCTCGGCCGAGAGCAGGACTAGCAATGTACAATGTATCGGTCTGAAATCAAGGATGTTGAGCTCACAGAGCATTGTCTGAACTGGATACAATTGTAGCCACCTCTCAGCTGAGAGCAGGACTAGCTATATACAATGTCTGGAGTCCTGGCTGTTTATCTCCTAGAACAGCATCTGAACTGGATACAACTGCATCCACTTCTCAGCTAAATAAAAGCAGGAGCTGCTATGTACAATGTATCCATCTGGAGTCTAGGTAGTTTAGCTCTCAGAGCATTGTTAAGACTGGATAGAGTAGTATCCACTTCTCAGCCAAAAGCAGGACTAGCTATGTACAATGTATCAGTTTGGCATCCAGGATGTTGGGCTCACAGAGAACTATCTGAACTGGATACAATTGTATCCCGTTCTAAGATAAAAGCAGAAGTAGTTCTGTACAATGTATCAGTCTCGAGTGCAGGCAATAGCTTTCAGAGCATTGTCTAGACTGGATACGACTATATCTGCTTCACAGCTACAAGCAGGTCTGGCTATGCACAATATATCAGCTGGGTGTAAGTGTTTTTAGTCTCAGAGCATTGTTCTAAGGACTTTGGATCAATGTACCCGTGCTGGCATTTGTGCAGACTCCGGTTTTAAAATGTTCAATCTAAAAAGGGTCATCCATTCACCTCACAGCATGTTGGGGCAAGATACAAATAGAAATAAACAGTCTACCTTACACAGGACTACCACCCTGTATTCCCCAAGATAGACAGATTATTACATTAAAATGGCTCTGAAAGACGAGCCAAAAAACATTTGCATTTATGGGGATTTATTTTTTCTATGAAAGATTTCATTTGCTGTTGAACAAAAACACACTATGTTACTAGATTAGTCATATATTCAGCTGTACCTCATCTTCCCGCTCCACATTATTTTCTATATGTTAATGGCCCCCACACACATCTACAGGAGTCCACAAGTCCCTGGCCCTTGGGGATAAGTTTTATCTGGTTACCTTCCCAAAGAGCATTATGTAAATTAGCCTCGCCTTCACCTGAAAAAAATTTCAGATTTCGCCCATTTATTTTTCAATCTGTATTCTATTAAAGCTAGTCCATTCCCTCGTCATGTCCTGCCTTGACTACCTTTGCATAAAAATTCCTTCCTGGTCGCCCCCATGCTAGCCCCTCTGCGTCTAGCTCTGCATCCACCTAAGCATTGCTGCACGGTCTGATTCACCTTCTCCCGAGACTGCTCAATGTACTTACCGGTCTGCAATCAAGATGTGCTTCCAGTGCCAGTCGAATCGGGTTACAATTTAGCAAACCTACGCTACAGGCTCATATAATTCTCTCCTCATGTTTATGCTCAGAACACCAATAATCAACGCTCCAGTTCTCCGCTAAATAAAGCGGGACCTATCTTCCATCTGGTCTAGGATTTCTTCAGCTTTTCACATAACATAGTACCCCAAACTTCCCCAAAACAGTAGCTTGTACCATACACTCTGGATCCTTGGCCCAAAACATCGAACTTCCCAATTTATCCCAGTTTCAAAAAAGCAAAGCCTGAAAATCATCTCGGTCAGGATAGCTTCAACGCATTAACTAGACACACTATACGCTTCCGCAAGCAGTCTGGCCACATAACCTGTCAGTTGTCTCCCCATCTTTCACTGTAGATTGTAACCCTGCGCGGGCAGGTCTCGTTTACATCATCTGGATCAGTGTTCCCCTAAGCATTTTTGTCACCAATTGTATATGTTGTCAAAAATTTTTGAAATAATGAAATGTTATATTCCCTTAAAGACAGCGCCTGGGATTAATGGCACTTCATTTAAAAATAAATAATAATAATAGTGATTTCATCACAAACATCAGCATAAGCAGCCAAACTCTGAATTGCATAACTAAAAATGCACTAGGTCTTATTTTCGGGGAAACAGGGTATGTACATTATATCAGTCTGGAGTGCAGGCAGTTGAGCTCTCAGAGCATTTTCTATATTGGATATAGGTGCACTGTCAGCTGAGTGCAGGGCTAGCTATGTACAATGTATCAGTTTGGATTCCAGGCAGTTGAGCTCACAGAGCATTGCCAAATGGATACTGTTGTATCTACTTTACAGCTAAACAAAGGACCATATATGTACTGGGTTTGCCGCCTCTGGCCAGTTTCACGCAGGCATATTATAGGTGCATATAGGAGCCAATAATATGCTTATGTGAATCTGGCCTCTGAATCTAAACAAGAGTGTTCTTATTCACCGACAGCAAGCATCTTACAAATGGTAAATTATTTAATACATTCGTTATAACAAGTTTTCAGAACATTCGTGTCTACAATGATTGTGCTTAATTTACATAAAACTGGAAGGCCCTTTGAAGTGGTTGTAAGACACTTGGGCCAAGCTGCAATACCAGGCACAGCCTCCAGACAAGTGTGGTGCCGTTTCTTTAAGAAACCATCCACATTTTTCTCAGAAACCCCCTCTAGTAATAGATGCATTCTCTGATGTACAATATATGCCGATTTCTAGTCCTTGATATGCAGAGATGTCCGTCATGTAGTGATGGTTAATCTGATGACATTCAGCAGCAAAGCTCACAGCAACAACGAAAGAGCTCGAAACACGAAACAGAAGCAAATGGTCATTCTTGCACATTACCCTTCTATGTGGACACTGCCCCCAGACTTACCTGTGCAGGTGCCACACATTGCCCGTTCCTTGTCCAGAGGGGCTCCCATCCAACTATACTGTATGCTAATAAGCTGACGTGTTGACTGCTATTACAATCATTGTCAGTGCTGTCCGACTCTTCAAAGATGAAGAACAATTTAAAAATGCGGCGGTAACGCACTTAGACTATGTTCACACGGCTTAATTGCGGGATGTATTTCGCCCCGCAATTACGCTGTGTGTACGGGGGTGGGGAGGGCCGGATAGAAATTCATTGTTCTCTGCGTGTATACGCCGTGAATTTTTTTTTTTATTATTATTTATTTTATAGCGCCATTTATTCCAGGGCGCTGTACATTCAGGGGGTTACATACATAACATAAGTCAAACATTTACAATAGTGACAATCTGTGACTAACAGCAGGTACAAAGGGAGAGGGCCGTGCCCGCGAAGGCTTACAATCTACAAGGAAGGGGGAAAGAGACAGAAGGTGAGGGGCAGACATGTATGTGGAGGGTGTAGTGACAGCAGGGTTATTCTAGGTTGTAGGCTATCCTGAAGAAGTGGGTTTTCAGGCTGCTTTTGAAGCTGATGAAAGATGGGGAGAGTCTGATGTGTTGGGGCAGCGAGTTCCAGATTGTGGGGGAAGCACGGGAGAAATATTGGAGACTGTTGTGTGAGGAGCTGATAAGAGGAGAGCAGAGGAGAGAAGGTCCTGTGAGGAGCGGAGGTTGCGTGAGGGGAGATATCTGGAGATTAGAGCAGATGTATGGAGGGGAGAGGTTAATTAACATGTCACTTCTCTCCCCGCTTGCTGTATTGTCCGAGCAGGGAGAGGAGACTTAATCCATAGTTCTCTATGAGAATTGTGGATTACCATAATGACTGGGACGTATTTCAGCCCGTAATTCGCGCAGTACGGTGCAAATTACGGTCTGAAATACATCCCAGAATAAGCCGTGTGAACATAGCTTTATAGTAACTTATCACCACTACAAACAGCCTAGACAATGAGGAGCCAAGACAACCACTCATACGTAGGCTGAGGAGAAAACCCCTGTGCCCCCAATATACACAAAACTGTATTAAAAAAAAAATCCACTCCGGACTCTCTCTTTCTTCCCCTTTGATCCTTAGAAATTGCTTTAGGTACAGTGTAGTGCCGGTAACATTGCTTACCTGCAGCTGAATACAGGATTTCTGTCTGATGCAACAGTCTGTTAGGCCACATGACCTGCTCTCTGATTGGTTGATAGACACTGCACTTGTGATGCTGACAGGAAGTCTTGCTCTCTATGTAATCTTATGAGACTGATTGTCATCCTCCCATAGGAACGTACAGAGATTCAGTTCCAAGTCACACCACCAACCTGTGTGTTTCAGCAACTTAGAGAGCAGGTCACATGACCCAGTGGCAGCAGTGAGAAATCCTGTATTCAGCTGCAGGTCACATGACCCAGGGGCAGCAGTGAGAAATCCTGTATTCAGCTGCAGTTAAGAAAAATTACTGGCACCACTGTGCACCTAGAAACACTTTTTAATAAACTAAATGGGAAAAAAGGAAAAAAAAATCTTTTACAAAGAACCTGTAGCCTCTCCTGACATGTCAGTTTTAGTAAATCTTTGCGTTCCCTCTGAAACAATCCTGAAGCATCTTCTCCTATAACTCCTTGTTGTGCCGTACCTGTTATTCCTCCTGGAAATGTATTACTGACTCGATCAGCTAAGCGTTTCCAATTGGGGGTATGCATTACTCACAAAAAGTTCGGGATATTTGACCTTTGGTTAAAAATTCCAAATGAAAATAAAATGCACTCAATGAGCCGATCTCTCCCCTTTAGAGGCACCCGTCCAACTGTTCAGTGTTTCAGGACCTTTTGCACAGCTTGCTGATCTCTAACAAGGAGCTTAATGGAAAATTCCCAACAGGCGTTCGATCCCTGAATCGCCCAATACATTCAAGGGATCAATTTGAATTGGGATTTAAACCGTCCTCCTCATCCTGCTGTTCACATTGTGTCACCATGAGACCGAGACCACACCTGTTGGGGATTTTGACATTAAGATCCTTGTAAGGGCCGGTTCACACGGCTTATTCAAGCCGTAATTGCGGGATGGATTTCGCTCGCTTGAATAAGGAGCAGGGGCGTTGCCCGCCGGCCCCATAGACTTTCATTATCCACGGCGCGTATCCCGCCGGGATAATGAACATGTCACTTTCTGCCCGCTCGGCGAATAGAGAGACTGAATCCATAGTTCGCTATGACAACTGTGGATTACCGTAATGGCTGGGACGGAGTCCAGCCGTATTGCAGCGCAGTACGGCGCACAATACGGCTGCAATCAGTGCCCAAAATACGCCGTGTGAACGGCCCTTTAGACATCAGCAAGTTGTGCAAAAAATCCTGAAACATTGAACAGTTGGACGTGAGCCTCTAAATGGAAGAGCTCGGCTTAAATTCATTTAAGAAAATTTTCAAGAAATTTTATTTCCCTTTTTATGAGTAGTGTATGTGCAGGTCCCCCAGGTGAGACCTGTAGCTATCAGACTTTGAAGGCATATCCCAAATCTATGGCGGGATCACCCCTTGGTATTGGATCTATCCCATGAAATATACCATAACACCCGACTAACCCCGCTTTTGGGTTCAGCTGTGTTGCCCATTTTGACCAAAAGAATAGTGCTGTGATCTGTGCCTAACTTCCCGTCAAATCTTAGGATTCTGTGATATAGGCCCCATTACAATGTAAATGTGATCAAGGCCCAACCATCTAATGTTTATGGAGAGCTCCGGACTTTCCCGATTGTGTGAAAAGGACAGGTTTAGGTCCGCAGTTTGTGTCAGTTACCCCCATTTACTATCACATGCACGCTCCGGTGAGCGAAGCTTGCAAGTGTATAGGGGAGTTTAGAGGGACAGCTGACCGGTATCCGGCCACCATACAAGAGTTCAGTTGGGTAAAAATTATAGTCTAAAAAAAGGCTAGAATAGGGAAAATAAAAGAAAAGCGCCCCGGTATCCACTCCTCTGCACTTCTGGCTTTTCTTCCTGACGCACACGGGCCATTCCCTCTCAATAGAGGCCAAGCATCTCCTGTGTCTCAGCAAGACACACCAGAAGTGAAAAGGGCCTACTGGAGTGGCAGCAGCAGGGGGGACAGGCAGGCGAGTACAATTTTATTTTTATTTTTTTATTCCCATTTCAGCCAATCCCAGCCACATTCAGATGTAATTTTACCAAACTGGACAACCCCTTTAAGTCTCCTATTTACCAGTATTAGAAAATTGTCAGAATCAGTGTTCCCCCAACTCCAGTCCTCAAGGCCCACCAACGGGTCATGTTTTCAGGATCTCCCACAGATGCACTGACAATAACTAAATCACCTGTGCAATGCTAAGGAAAGCCAGAAAACATGACCTGCTGGTGGGTCTTGAGGACTGGGACCCCTGGTGTTAACAATAGATAATTTACCAAGACGAAGACAATGGTTCATTGTGGCAGAGTAGACTGTTTGCCTTCCACACACAGAAGCGACACCAGAATAAGGCTGAAGATGCCTTGTGGAAAATGTTGTGGATGGGAACAAAGGTTATATATGTGTGATCCTTTATGTCTCTATTTTAATGTATTAATCAGTATAATACCTCACATGTCTTTATATATATTGCACGTAAAAGCTGCCAGTATAACCATACACTTTTTAATGTGATAGCAAATGGCCGCATATATAATCTGCTTGTAAAGGATAACTGTCGTCTGTGTTCAGACACACCCTGATATGCCAAGATGGCTGCCCACCTTAGATGTTTTTCTTCTCTCCAACAAAGAGAGAGGAGGGTCATTTAACATGTAGATAAGAAGCGCCAATTAAGAGGGTAGATGTAATGTCACAGGTTGCTTAAGGAATGTGTACACCCCTGACCTGTTAAAAACTTGAGTGTGTGTAATAAACTTAGAAAAACTCTTGTCTGAGAAAGTGTCAGGCTGGGATTTCTTTGGCACATGCCAACCAATATACTGATTTGGTCCCCTGCTGGAAAGTAGAGCCCTTTTGTGGTTCTATCTACAACAGAAAGAGGAAAAGACCTGAAAGGATAAAACGCTAACAAAACACCAGGTGTCAGGGCAGCCATAACTCTGAGGAATCGCCACAAATTGTATGCATAGAACCAGTATGTATAGATCCACCCTGCTTTGTACAAAGATGCAGCAGTAAAACACCCTGGATAAAGCGCATCATTTGCTGTGTCACGGGCCACTCACTTGTCGCGGAGCCGAGCAGATTCTTGGAGGCTTTGTCATCTCTGGTGTTGTAATCCATTGGATAATCTACAAGTCATAGGGTGAGAATTACATACGTATATATTTTACCTTAAATCATTACCGGGTTGGAAAACCCAGGCTTAGAGGAGGTCTAACTCCCGGTGTTGTATTGGGAAAGTAGAAGTCAATCCTGTCCCTCCCTGTCTGGATGCGTGCAGCTGGTGTCAAACTTTTCTTCAAAATCTAACTGATGAGGAAGGCTGCGGTCGGGTTTAAATTCAACCCAAAAATAATCCAGACTTGGTTGAGTGGTTTTCTGTTTTACAGTAAGCTAAGTTAATGCATATGTTGCAGGTATCCGTTGGGGTACTGTGAAAAAGGTTCCCCAGCTGATACCGCAACGCAGGCTCGGTGGTCCCATAGAGAGTAATAGAGCAGCCCATGTTTTTTTTTTTTTTTTATATCAAGAAATTTTATTAGGTTTTCTGTTAAACATACATAACCAAAAACAAAAATAAAAAGCCCTGAAGAGCTAATAAAATAAATATCTGGGCGTAATACAATAATTGCAAGCAGATATAATAAATGCTTATACAGATTACAAATTAAAACATAATGCTCATAAAACAAACGGCTCATTTCATGGGACTCGGTAGCATAGTCTACTATACTACCGAGTGCCGCAGGAAAAACGCATTTGCCCGGCAATTAGAGCAAACGAAGCCCATGCTGGGTTACTTCTGCTCTATTACTCTCTATAGAGCCTCAGAGGCTGCATTGCAGTATCCACCAAGGTACCTTTTTTCAAGGCCCCCTGACTGATAGCCTAAGGCATACATTGCAGGTATGTTCACACTGTGTATTTGCAGGGCGTAATTACGCCCCGCAATTACGCCGTGTGGACGGGGCGGGGCGGGTGCGGGGGAGTGTGCGGGGGGCCGGCACTTCGCCGGCCCATAGACA
Source organism: Phyllomedusa bahiana (assembly GCA_025379985.1). Classification (NCBI taxonomy): domain Eukaryota; kingdom Metazoa; phylum Chordata; class Amphibia; order Anura; family Hylidae; genus Phyllomedusa; species Phyllomedusa bahiana. Next base: position 45,864 of record JAODAL010005444.1, on the reverse strand, counting down.
ATCATTGCTAGCGGCGCGTGTACGCCGCTAGAAAGTGACATGTCAATTATCTCCCCGCCCGGCGGAGACGTAATCCATAGTTCTCTATGAGAACTGTGAATTACCGTAATGAATGGGCCGTTTTCGGCCCGTAATTGGCGCACTTCGGCGCGTAATTACAGACCGAAATACGGCCCATTTTAAGCCGTGTGAACATGGCGTTAACGTCGTGTGAATCCCACCATTCGGATCTACTCACACGACGGTTTTGGAAACACAGTTTCCGAAGCACATTCCATGTGGAAACCATATCCAAAACAGACTGCACTCAGCCTTGGATTGTTTTCAATGGAATAAACAGAATTGCAGTGTGCATGGCCATATTTTTTTTTTAATTCAGCACTGAAAAAGGACATTTCAATTCCTGAAGCAGATTCAGAACTGAATTGGCTTCAGAAAAAACCTGTGGCAGAAGTACGGTGAAGACAGCGCACAAAGGACCAACCGTAAAGTAAAAGCATGCGATATTTATTAAATCCAAAAATGTTTAAAAATCATGGAAGCATACATGGAGGGACATATGTCAAAAAGAAGCCCACTCTTGAAAGGACTAACGCGTTTCAGGCCCTTAGTCTAAGGGCACTGCGTGCCTGAAACGCGTTAGACCTTTCAAGAGTGGGCTTTTTTGATATATGTCCCTCCAGGTATGCTTCCATGACTTTTAAACATTTTTGGATCTAATAAAGATTGGATGTTTTTACTTCATGGTTGGTCCTTTGAGCGCTGTCTTCACCGTACTTCTACCACATGTTTATCAATTGCTGCCGGAGCAAAGGACGTGCGCCTGGGACTTTCAAACCATCCTGCATAATAGGTGAGCTGACTCTATACACTCACCGGCCACTTTATTAGGTACACCTGTCCAACTGCTCGTTAACACTTAATTTCTAATCAGCCAATCACATGGCGGCAACTCAGTGCATTTAGGCATGTAGACATGGTCAAGACAATCTCCTGCAGTTCAAACCGAGCATCAGTATGGGGAAGAAAGGTGATTTGAGTGCCTTTGAACATGGCATGGTTGTTGGTGCCAGAAGGGCTGGTCTGAGTATTTCAGAAACTGCTGATCTACTGGGATTTTCACGCACAACCATCTCTAGGGTTTACAGAGAATGGTCCGAAAAAGAAAAAACTGAGCGGCAGTCCTGTGGGCGGAAATGCCTTGTTGATGCCAGAGGTCAAAGGAGAATGGGCAGACTGGTTCGAGCTGATAGAAAGGCAACAGTGACTCAAATAGCCACCCGTTACAACCAAGGTAGGCAGAAGAGCATCTCTGAACGCACAGTACGGCGAACTTTGAGGCAGATGGGCTACAGCAGCAGAAGACCACACCGGGTGCCACTCCTTTCAGCTAAGAACAGGAAACTGAGGCTCCAATTTGCCCAAGCTCATCGAAATTGGACAGTAGAAGATTGGAAAAACGTTGCCTGGTCTGATGAGTCTCGATTTCTGCTGCGACATTCGGATGGTAGGGTCAGAATTTGGCGTCAACAACATGAAAGCATGGATCCATCCTGCCTTGTATCAACGGTTCAGGCTGGTGGTGGTGGTGTCATGGTGTGGGGAATATTTTCTTGGCACTCTTTGGGCCCCTTGGTACCAATTGAGCATCGTTGCAACACCTTGTGGAATCTATGCCACGAAGAATTGAGGCAGTTCTGAAGGCAAAAGGGGGTCCAACCCGTTACTAGCATGGTGTACCTAATAAAGTGGCCGGTGAGTGTATATATTCTTTTTGTGTGCCCTTCAGAAAAAACCTACCTACACTGTATGGAGACTGAAATCCCCCTCTAAATTCAGCTTCAAAACCACATCTGACATTGCAAATCCGAGGTGAATCAGCGCTGCTTTAACATGAGGATTCCACACTATTACCTCCTCTTAGGGTTGGAGTTACAGTTGGGGCTTAATTTGAGATCAGAGTTTGGGTTCGGGTCAGATTTAGGTTTAATTACAGCTTGGTTTAGATTCAGGAGTTGGAGTTACAGGTAAGTTCCCAGTTGGAAATTACAGACGGAGTACAAGTTGGAGTTCGGGTTAAAAATACAGTTTGGTTTTGGTTGGTAATTAAGGGTGAAGTTGGAGTTCCCCACTTGGCATGGTTACCATGCAATCTGGAGGCATCTGGCACCAGCAGGTGCTTCCCAGAGGTCAGAAATCACATGCAGAATCCCTCACAAACTTTAATGGAATTTGAATTTGGCACGTCCTGTATATTTGACCAGTTCAGCTAAACGGAACAAAATAATCTCTACGTGAGCAGCACTAGGGTTTGCCAATTTACAGATTAGGGGTAGGTTCACACAGCGTTTTTCAGATCCGTTTTTGGATCCGCTTTTTGGACCCAAAAAATGCAACTAACAACGTGCAGTGTGATTTACATTAGTTTCAATGTAAAACACGCATCGCCGTTCAGACGAGTGATCGTCGATTTGCGTTTATTTGCGTCTTTTCAATGCGTTTTTCGGATCCAGTTAGAGTATGCTCACACGGAGTTTTGTGTCTGTGTGAACATACGCTTCTGGGATGCGTGTCTGGGTCCGTCTGAACGCATCGAACAATTAGCAGCGAGATCATCACTGCCCTCTTTTGGATGCACTCCCAAGAATTGACATGTCATTTCTTGGAGCGGATCCGAAAATCGGATCGGACAGGCTCGATGCAAACACGCGGCGGCGATCACTCATGTGCTGCGTGTTTCTCATTGCCGGCAGGGATAATCTCACTGCTAATTGTTCGATGCATGTCTGGGTCCATTCAGACGGACCCAGACACGCATCCAAAAAGCGTATGTTCACACGGACACAAAACGGCGTGTGAACATACCCTTAAAAAATGGCCATGTCAATTCTACTTGCGTTTTATGCAAGTGAAATCCCCATAGAAAACAATGGAGCCCGAGAAACGGATCCAACATACCCAAGGAGGGCCATGGATGGCCTAGCAGGTAAATGGTGCCAGTAGAATATGGACAATCTGCCAGACATGGATCAGCCTACATCTACCCAATGAGCTGCTGCTGTGTGTGTGGCTGCCCGTGAGCAATTTGCTTGGCTACACACGGTGGCTCCATTTCTGTTGCTGTAATGAGCTATGAATCAGTATTGGCTGCTTGGATAAATATCTTATTCAATGCAGTTTTGAATATGGGATGTGAGGCACAAAGCGGACTGGAATTTCATAAAGTTAACTAATGTCCCACACCATCAAAATATAAACCAATGAGGGCCACGGAGACTTTACTTTTCCTTGCAGTTGGTGCTCTCGACGTGGTTTGATGACTGATGACGCCCTATCAATGCCTTTGTCTGAAGTCTCCTGAGTAATAAGATAATGGGATACAATTTGTTAATGGGGAATTAAACTACCTTCATCTTCATCATAAATATCTGGGCGTTCCGAGTGATATTGGGAGTCGACTTCTTCATATTCCTCTACCATGCTGGTGCCGAAAACCCTGAAGGGAGAAAAGGCCGATAAAGATTATTCTGCAGCCCCTAGTAACTGGCAACTATAGCGAAATAAGGCAACTTTACTTCGTAACCGTCCGAAACAAAATCAGAAGCAAAGGCTTAAGAAGATATATTATTACATATATTAAAATAAACTTCTACTCTCCTCTCACCTCGGGGCCAGCGTTGCACCATCCTCCCTGGCACTGGTCATCGTTTTCTTCTGGTCTTGACCGGACTGAGGTGTCACCGCTGCAGCAGTTACAGGCCATTGGCCGATGTCGTCTTTCAGAAGTGTTTGGAAGACGCGTGACTGCAACGGCCAATCAGCGGCTACACCCCATTCAGATCAAGACTGGATACAGATAGACGACCAGAGGTGAGAGTGAGGAGGGTGCAGTGCTGGATCCGAGGGGAGCGGAGAGGTCACGGCTACAGCCAATCAGTGGCTGACAGATCTTGGCCAATGGCACGTGAACTCACATCAAGACTGGAAGAAAACAAAAAAAAAAAGCATCAGAGAACGAAGCCGGCATAATGATGGCTCCAAGGTGAGAAGAGAGGGGGGTGTAACTTTTTATTCTAACTGGACAGCTGTATAGGTAGTGGGAATAAACATACAACACTTACTATACACAAAGCCACAAGCTGCGGCGCCGCATCCAACATAATCAAAGGAGGGGGTTTTTGACAGCAAAGACAGAGAGCTCTGCTCATGCTTGTTACTACTTTGAGGTAAGGCTGGGTTCACACGGCCATGACCACATACCGGTAAGGAAATCCCGACCGATATTTGGTCTGTTTTTGGCACGCAGGGGGGCGGCTTTTCTCTGCGGATTCAAGCCCTCCCCCTTTGCACCCACATGTTATGCCCAAAAACCGGGCGGAAGAATGAACATGTTCAAAGTTTTTCAGACCGCCGGCGGTGTAAAAAACCATCCGCCGAAAAATCCGTGCAGTGGGGGCTGCTGCACGGATTTCCCTCTACTGGGGAGCGTTGCTTGTCTGACAGTTTGTAAGGGGACAAGAACTTAGTTTCTTGTAATGTAGTGAAAACCATCAGGGAGGGGAGCGGGTGGGGCAACCCTAATGAATCCGGTAAGTGTTGTTTCTGAATATATGTAGGGAGGAGTGGCTGCCTCCATTTTGGTTTTTGCACCCCACCCACATCCTCAGGTTTTAAATCAGTGCAGTGTTCTTTGAAGCAGGTATCTTCTATCCCTGAAGTATGCAGGTCTGAAAATGACCCAAAAGAGAGGTAACAATAGCGAAGGACCCACCTGTACTGAGGGTCCGGTGAAGTTGCAGAGGTGTGCTTAAGCATTTTTGGCCAAAAGTGTGAACTAAGAACCTCACATTTTTCATGTATCCTAGTTAGCAGTAATGCTTTTTCCAAGTTTCCTATGTCCTTTTTGATAGTTACCTTAGTCCTTTGTGTGCCACTGTTATTTGAATTTTAATGAATACGGTAAAGTAGACGCGGCCGGGTATAGACACCGATAGAACAAATAAAGTCCTATTTGGACTACTATTGTTCTATTAGTCTCTGAGCCAGCTGAGCCCACCTCACAGTGACTGTCAGTGAAAAAAGGATTATTCTATAAAAGGAACCCCAGCGGCTACTGTGATGAAGCAAACTTAGTACAAATAGATCCATGGGGGCACATTTCCCCTTCCTCCTGATGAACGGATCTCTGCAACGTAGTGAAAAAGTAGGAGCCTAGTTTTTTTTAAAATATCACACACAAGGATGGATGTGGAGCCTTTGAGACCTTACATTTCAGTAGGTAGCGATTCTATACTTCATCTTGATTTATGCACTAGCACTTACGATTTATGCATTGGTGGCCTAGCATACCGCTTGCTCCTTTTGTTACTATGCACTGGATTAAAGGATATACTATAGATGAACTGTGACTTTTCCCTGTATTTATTTCCAGCGCTAGCACTTTATAGTGTGCCCATGTTATACTCCTGTTCATCTATACTACACTGTGGATTGCATGATTTAGCCCCGTAGACTTCCCATGTTGCTGTGTTTTCGAAACCTTCATCTATATGGTCAAGTGATTTGATCTGTATGTTCTAATAAAATGTATAAATGCCTTTCTATCAACTGTGTGCGCTCTATACAAACAAAAAAAAACCTCCTTAATAATAAGGGTATGTTCACACGGCCTATTTGGCCGCGTATTTGCACTTTATACCCGGCGAGATGCGCGCCACAATTACGCTCATCCATAGCTCTCAGAGAGAACTATGGTTTACGTCTCGTCCTCCCGCGTGTACAGTACGATCGTATTGTACGCGTGGGGAGATAAGCGACATGTTAATTATTCGCGACGATTTTTATTTTTCCCTCTGGATAATGGAGGTCGGTTGACCCAATGAAGTCTGAATTTGGCTCTATTGAGAGGTAAAGATAGCGTAGGACCTCCCGCCTTGAGATCACGTGGTAAGCCGTGGGTGGCATAAGCATTTTTTGATCAAAACGTGTGAACTAAGAATCTCAAAGTTTTTTTCATGTATGATAGATAGCATAAATGATTCTTTAGGGATTTCCATGTACTGTATTGCCCTTTTAGCAGTAAGTGTGCCACTGGTAATGGTGTGTATATATATATATATCTCAACCCTGCCAGTGGCACCCAGGGTCACATTGTGTTTTTCAGAAATGATTTTTTGTGCAGAACTATACGTTGTATTTGGCATATATTACTTTTAATCTATATTGGGAGGAAGGGATGCCTCCATTTTGGTTTCTTGCACCCCGCCCACTTTCACAGGCTGTTATATCAGTGCAGTATGTTTGCAAGGTTGGTGTTTTTTTTATTTTTCTCTCTGGATTATGGAGGTTGGTTGAGCCAATGAGAAGTCTGAATTTGGCTCTATTGAGAGGTAAAGATAGAGTAGGACCACCCGTCTTGAGATCCCGTTGTAAGCCGGGGGTGGCTTAAGCATTTTTTGATCAAAACTTGTGAACTAAGAATCTCAAAGTATTTTTCAACTATGGATTACGTCTCGTCCTCCCGCGTGTACAGTACGATCGTATTGTACGTGTGGGGAGATAAGCGGCATGTTAATTATTCGCGGCAATTACGCTCCACAAGTATTTCATGTAAATGTGGCCGGCGGGCTGCCAGCCGCACCCCCGTGCTTCGGGAGTACATGTTGATCAGCGCGACTCCCAAAGTATCCAGCGTATTGCGGCGCATGCTGTATGTTCCACAATTACGCCGTGTGAAAATACCCTAATGCTCGAAGAACGAACTACATTGAAATAAAAACAAATGGACATGCACTTTAACTGTTGCCAGCCCCGGCGACTAGAAATAAGTTTAAGAAACGTTGTGCACATCCATAATAAAATAAAAAAAATGGCCCCAGCTTCATTGAAGGGGTGCTCCCACGAAGCAAAGTTTACTGCACAGGTTGTCTCTCCGCTAGCTGCGAGCTGACCGTACAGGACAATGAGGAGGGTGGTGCTCGTGGCCGTCATCTATAGTAACTTCTATAGGAGCTCCCAAATATTCAGGTATAATCGGGAGCTTCAACAAAAGGGAGGATGGCGGCAGGCAAGCACCACCCACCTCATTCTCATGAATGGTTGGCTTAAATCTAGTCGAGAGCCAACCTTAAATCCATAAAAAAATAAAATAAAAAAAGGTCAAAAGTGACACTTACGCATTTCAAACAGTCTTATGAATAGCATGCTTTGCTTAAAAACCTGTGTTCAAAGCGCGTGAGCGTTCATAAACCGGTGAGGATTTTTAAAAAATTTTTATGGACAGTGTCGGACATTTCTGTTTGTTGTGTGCGTGCTCTTTATGCACTGGGGTTTAGTTACAAAATATCCTGTAAACTGTCATCCTAATGTCAACTGATCACTTGCAGAACCCTCTGTAAAACTTTGTCTAAGGGTATGTTCACACGATGTATTGTGGCACACACAGTACGCGGCGCAAAATGTGTGTTTCGGGAGCTCGCGCTAATCAGCGCGTACTCCCACGGCGCGCGCAGGAGGGGGTGGGGGAGTTTGGGAGGGTTGTTCTGGGGGTGGCGGCCCGCCAGCCCCATAGACATACGTTACTCATGACATGCAAGCACCACGAATCATTGACATGTCACTTATCTCCCCGCGCGTACAATACGATCGCATTGTACGCATGGGGGGAAGAGGGGGACGGGCCGTAATCCATAGTTCTCTACGAGAGCTATGGATTACCATAATTGCGGAGCACATTTCGCCCGTATTAAAGCGCAAATATGCGGCAAAATGCGTGCCACAATTATGCCGTTTGAACATACCCTAAAGTATCTTATTTGTCCATGCACTTGTATGATAGATCCTATATACCCCTTGTGAGACGACTTGCTTGTATATATGTATACACACACACACACACACTTTCTGTGGGACCTATATACACCGTTGTCTCTGTGGCTCTTCCCTCAGGAGATTTGCATTTCTTTCTTTTGTACTTTTTAATTGATTTTAACTTCATGGTTGGTTTCTCCTTTCTGATCAATAAAAATAGCTATAATGGATACCATTAGTGAGCTCTATTTTGGATACCGTGTGTCTAATATCTGCTACTTCTACTGAAGTCCATCATCTTTCTGAAACCATTTCTGCAATATTCCTACACAGACACCCTTGGACTTTTAACGTTACCTTATGAGACTTAATGGGCAAAAATGTTCGGATCCAAAATGCGATATGAGCTCCACCTAAAATAATACAAAGAGTCAAACCATAAGCGAATTAGGCAAAGCGGACCCTGGGAGTGCTTAATTAATGGCACCTAGAAGCAAACGTGGCTGGGCGCTAGTGATCAGATAGCACACATCTAGCCATGCAGAAAACATTCAGACAACGGTGCTAACCTTGATGTACTTGATGAACATCTGAAGCAACCAGGAGAGAGAAAGAAAAACAAGTGTCAGTACAGAAACACAGTACATGCGACTAAGCCATATCATCTAAGGAATCAGCATGTAAAACAGACCATTAACAGGAAGAGAGGAGGAAAGTTGTAGTATTTTGTAGATCTATTGCTACACACCATAAACGAGAACATAGTATGAACAATGGGGTGGGGGGAGGGTTTAAAGGGGTGCTCCCACCATAGACTTTGATGGCATAAAAATAGTCTGATAGGAGCAGGTTCCACCTCTGAGCCCAGGATCCCGAAAGGTTCAGCTCAGAACGGAGGTCTGGTCACGCTTGTGCACGACTCTCCATTTTGTTCTGTTGGAGTTCCTAGTACAGCCAAACCTAGTGCTCCCCTGTACTGGGAACTTCCATAGAACAGAATGGAGAACACAGCGCTCCCCTGTCTTGGGAACTCCCATAGAAGGAGAACACAGCGCTCCCCTGTACCAGGAACTCCCATAGAGGAGAATGGAGAGAACACAGTGCTCCCCTGTACTGGGAACTCCCATAGAACAGAATGGAGAGAACGCAGTGCTCCCCTGTACTGGGAACTCCCATATAACAGAATGGAGAACACAGCGCTCCCCTGTACTGGGAACTCCCATAGAGCAGAATGGAGAACACAGTTCTCCCCTGTACTGGGAACTCAAATATAACAGAATGGATAACACACTGCTCCCCTGTACTGGGAACTCCCATAGAACATAATGGAGAACACAGCGCTCCCCTGTACTGGGAACTCCCATAGAACAGAATGGAGAACACAGGTCTCCCCTGTACTGGGAACTCCCATAGAACAAGATAGAGTCATGCACAAGCATGACCAGCTGTCCATTCTGAGCGGACACTTTTGGGGGCTTGTTCTCGAGATCGAAGTGCGTAGCAGGGGTGGGACCTGCACCTAACAGATTTTGATGCCATTTTGGTAGGATATGCCATCTAAGTCTATGGTGAGAACACCCCTTCAATGGCTTTGTGTACCCATGCAGATTGTTGTGGCTCGTAAACCCTACACCATGGGGGCCAAACCCAGCCCACCATTTCATTTTCTGTGGGCCACAAGAGCTGAGACACCGTGAGCTAATACCTTATATTTTGATATTTTTCCAGTATGTTATCGTTTTGCCCTAAAACACTGGGGAGCTTAGGGTACAAGTATTTTGTGCAGTGCACCTTCTAAGTGCTGGGCAGCTTGCCCATTTTTTAATTGTGGGCTGAAACTCAGCATGGTGTAACTGTATAAATGGCGTGACCCTTTGTATCGCCTTATCTATATGCAATTCTCATTGGTATTGTTGCATTTGTGCAGTCTCCCCATGTGTTATACTGTGGCTTTTTGCATGCTGGTGTGAACTAGTAACTAGAGCATCTGCTCATTAATTACCGGAACCTGATATATCTTTTCCCATGTAGCACAAGTGCCAGAGACGCCTGCTATTGGGATTCAGTATATCTTTCAGCCATTGAGCTGTAAGTGTAGCTTTGTAGTTTTTTGATAATTTATGTCCCATTTTTCTGTGGTTTTGTTACACCGTGAGCAGAGAACCGGTCTGGACACATCTAATTCAACAAAAATGACGTAGCCAGTGTTTGGCAGAGGCGGCAGCCCCAACACAGGGAGCGGGCACCATCTTGGATTCTGTTCTGGAACTCACAGCTTTACTCTTGCCCCCGGCGCCACCTTCCATTGTACCCCAACAGCCCATTTAGGGCAACCATACTGCTGATGTGGCCCTCGGTAAAAAGGCGTTTGACCCTCCTGCCCTACAGTTATATCACACTTTGGGGTAACTCAATAAGACTGACCCAACCTCCTTCTGTAAAGGGTTAATCATTATATTTGCGGCAAATACACATTAAACCTCCTGCAAATACTCGGAGGCCGCACCATGTTAACAGGATACACATCCTATTGATTTTCTTACTTGAGCAAACAAATTAATACCACTAATGACAACACGTCCTTTAATTGCTCAAATGCGGAACAATTGTGGGATAACAAGAATTGTCCCACGTTCAAAAGGAGAAAATCACACAAAACCTCAGGAGACCTTGAAAGGAGACCTGCGTCCGATCCCGACTCGCCTGGGTTAGTAAATCCTTATGTAACAAAGATTCTAGACCCTCTTCTCTTACATCTCTGTGTTGTGCCGGTCCCTCGTTAGTCCAAATTTATCACTGAATCGGGCAGCTGGGGTTTACCAATTGGGATGCGCGTCCCTACAGTAAGGATTGGATATGGTCGGGCTGTGCAGGGACACGCTCCCAATTGGTAACACCCAGGTGACAGTCCAAGATCAATTGCTAGCAGGGGGGGGGGAACAATTCTGGAGCATCTTCTCCTATAACTGTGTGTTGTGCTGTTCCTATTATTCCTCCTGGAGAGGTATCACTGAATCCATCAGATGGGTGTTACCAATTGGTGTTGCATCCCTGCACAGTCCAACATTAGTCAGTGCTAAGTCAATGTACCAGGAGGTGGTAGAGGGGGATCCTGGTACACGTCCTGCTCGGCCACAGATCATCCTTACAGAGACCATGTGACATTCCCCAACAGGAATAACAGAGGACGTATTGCTCCAGACACGCCAATTTTAGTAAATCCTTGTGTCCCCTGTCAAATACCAATAATGGAACATTGTCCCTTATATCTGTGTTGTACTGTTCCTCAGACATTTATACCTTCAGGATATGTTCACACAGCCGATTTTGAAGCTGTTTTTGGGGCATTTAAGCTCCAAAAAAACACATCAAAAAAGCCTCCAAAACGATCCCAGTTCATTTTCATCGTTGTAGTTCACACATGACGAGGTTTTAACGTGCACTTTAGGTGCTTCTTTGGAAGCTTTTTTGGGCACTGAAAGAGCCACGTCCTGTCAATTCTTGAAGTGTTTATCGGATTCATTGGAAAGTTTTACAATCGTGTCGCGATTTGAATGCTTTTTGGAGCGTTTTTTCGGCACAGGTTAATTTTTTGCCGCTATTAATTTTGTGTGGGTAAATACAGTGTTGGTACCCTCATCCAAAAACCTCGACCAAAAAACGCGTCTAAAACCTCTTCTGAAAAAGCGTGTTATAGGCGAGGTTTTGATGCCGTTTTAGGTGCTGAAAACAGACATGCCCTTAATGCCCGGAATGGTAACAACCAGCTGACAGATTTAATAATAAACTTCTCGGAAGACCGGCACAACACAGAGTTATAAGAGAAGAGGCTCCAGAATGGTTCTCTCATGGGGAACACAAGGAGATTGTATAAGAGCCAGGTCAGGATTGGGCACTCATGCTCTTAAAAGAGGCCCTACGATATTTACTAACATGTCTGTAAACACTCGCGGTCTCCATAAAACAGGGGTCTGCAACGCGGCTCTCCAGCTGTTGGGAAACGACATCTCCCATCATGCCCACTAATACAGATTATATAAATGCATGATGGGAGTTGTAGTTTGCCAACAGCTGGAGAGCTGACGTTGCAGATCCCTGCCATAAACCAATAATTCTGGATTGTCCTTCCTTGCAGCTTTGTGTTGTGCTGTTCCTGGTTCCCATCTGCGTCCGGGGTTCCATTCGGAACCCTCATCGCGAGTTTCGTCAGGGATGATGGAAATAGTGCAGCGTGCATTTCGGTAACACAGAGGACCCCATTATGGTTAACGGGTGACTTTGGTGCATGCTGCAATACAGATCCGGTTCCACTGCAATGGAACATCCAATACAGATGTTAACTGGGTCTAACATATTCCAATGATCACAAAGAGAAAAGCTAAGTAGCCGATCAGGAGGGCTACAAATGCACAGGTGCCAAATACTGTTGTTCTTGTCTGAGAACCGCGTCTAGTAGGCACCTGGCGGAGGGAATCCAGCTCTTCTGCTGTCCCCCAGCTCATACAAGACGTCTTCCAACAGAGACAACGTTCATGGACTTCTGGAAACAAGTATTGTATGCGGTGTCTTATTAGGGGGTCTCTGACCAACGCTGCACCCAGGGCTGTGGAGTCGGCAAGCCAAAGCCCCAACTCCGACTCCTCAATTTCCCAAACCTCCGACTCCCTCACACACGGCGCATGTTTAAGTGATAACTTTACTGTAGTAAAATGGTAACATCGGCTGTTTATCACCTTATGATACAATAATCAAGCTATTTAGGTAGAACAGACACTGACAAGCAAAAGGGTAACAATGTTTTGATCTTTTGATCACTTGTGAGTAGAGTTGAAGAAAAAGCTGTATTTGTATCTAAGTCCAGTCTGCACCAACATTGGGAATGTGTAGAAGAGACCTGGGATCAGATTTTGGTCAAGACATGCTTGAATCTGATCCAGAGCCCCGAAGGATTCAGCCAGTATTGAAAACCAAAGGTGGATTTACCAAATAATAACAAAATAATAAAAAACATTTTGATTTTTAGGAGCAAAACAGTAACAATTCAGTTACAGGAAAGAATTTGCAGAACTAAGCAGATGCTAAATACTTGCAAGTCAAATTTAAAAGATAGGTAAGATGACTGTATATAAAATTACAGTAGCCTCATGTACAAAGCTGTAGTTGGATGGAGAGATATGGAGCCTGAAAGTCACAAGTTCAAAACATTGTTACCCTTTTGCTTGTCAGTGTAAAATATATTTATTGGATATGACTTTAGAAAACAACTGCAGGAACATTCGTGGAGTCTCTGAATTTGTTCTGAGAAATAGTATTGCCTCCATCAGATCCTGCACACATGACCTCACATCTGATCTCATTATTTCCAGGCTAGAGAACGGCCTCTCTACACTAACTTGGGTTGGGAGCAAAGCGGTGACCACAGGGGCACATCTCTAACAATGTCAGGGTATAAAGGAATCGCCTCAGCCACAGCCAGTCTTGATGAATGGTTGATCTTCTACTTCTTTGAAAGCAGCTGAAAAATGTTGCTGAAATCTGTTTGCCCTGGGAGCGGAATCTTTTCCCCTGGGGGCAGCGCTTTGCCTGCTCCATGTCATCAATTACCCTCCTCACATGAGGAGGCTGAAGAGATGGGAGCAGGAGCACTGGCCGGACCCGAGTCCTCGTGCTCTTTGCATCCAACTACTAACTGGACCAACTCATTATACAGTTTGGGAGTCGGAGTCTGTCCCTTTTATGACGACTCCGACTCCACAGCCCTGGCTGCACCTAAACATTCCCTTGTAATCAACTTTCCGCACACATTTTCTGTAACTTACTCAGTCATTCACCTGCACTGTGTCTGTGTCACTGACTATAGATTTTACAGTCAGGAGTCAAAATACAGAGAAGCCGAAGCCTCAGGATATTGTGCGTTATATCCAGATCTCAAAGATCCTGATGAAAAAGTCTCTTCCATTTCTTTGGACTTAACCCATCAAACACACAGGGAAATGCTATGAGGTCACTTCTGGATAAAGCGACAGGAGCAGCTCGCCCCTAGCAGAATACAAATGGTTTCTATGAATGTTCAGGCTCAGAGTAAATGGCTTCCATTTCCATCTCAGCCTTACTTACTGAGGTGGTTGTTTCATGGAAGACTACAATTCGCTTGATTGTGGACTCCTGAGCTTTAGTTTCTCTCATGTGGGGTGGAGGTGTGGATCCTCCTGTTTATACAGGACGGATGGGAGCCGTGGGTATTTATGTGCCGCCAAGTTTGCAGTGGGTGCTCTGCTTTCTCTCTACACCTGTACACAGTCTAAGTATTTCTCCCTTCCACAACTTGGAACTTGTGTGTCCTTGCCTCCCAATCTACAGTCTCTGTGAACTGCCCTCCTTAGGTGTTCTCTTCCCTCTCCATGTGCCATGTACAAATCTCTTTCCCTTCCTGCTACCACTTCCCAACCTCAGAGAAAGGAGAAGCAGCAGTAGTTCGGACGCTGTGCGAGATTCTGCAGAGCAGTCAGTCAGGTGAAGGACTTGCACGGACTCCACAGCAGCAAAGTGGTAAGAAGTCTAATAAATGTATTGCCCTCAGGATACAAATGAACAATATAGAAAGTGTTCAGTGCATTTAAATCTGGTGACTTTTTCAGCCTCGTGATTTTAGACCAGAAACATCTTTTATCTAATTAGGTTCTGCATTCTTCATGGGCTGATCAGAACCATTTCACTTTAAAACTACACTTAGGAAGAACGCCAAGCCCTTCCTCAGGACAAAAAATTTTAAAAAGGGTTGCCTCACTACAAAGATTAGCTTTCAACACAGAGAAAAACGTTCCCAAAAATTTTGCTTTGTTGAGGCGCTAAGAGGTTTGTCTGGTCGCCAATCCGCTCTCCCTTTCTCTCTGCTCCTTGTCTTATCCGAGATCCACCACAGGCCGGCAGCTTGAGAACATAGTGTGTTATCTCTAACAAACAAGGGATATTAAAGGGGTTGTCTCACTACAATGATTCCTCTTACCTCAGTCCTGTTTTCTTGGTTTCACTTTGAATTCAGGGACGTGTTTACTGGCTTCTAATAGGCTGCAGTAGAAGCCAGGTCTGTAGCTATAGCAACCAGCACTGGCAGCCTATCAGGAGAGATTGAACAGGTCTGTAGCTATAGCAACCAGCACTGGCAGCCTATCAGGAGAGATCCAACAGGTCTGGAGCTATAGCAACCTCTGCTGGCAGCCTATCATGAGAGATCCAACAGGTCTGTAGCTATAGCAACCAGTGCTGGCAGCCTATCAGGAGAAATTGAACAGGTCTGTAGCAATAGCGACCTGAGGAGCTGATGCAGCTCATACAAGAGGGGATATCTAGGAATAGGTAGGACACTGGTAATGGACACATATTGCAGTGACTTGTTTTTGCAAGATCCTTAACATAAAAAGCAATCCTTGTAGTGAGAGAACCCCTTTAATAACCGATTTACATTGAGCTGTGAAGCTCTCTGCTCTACAGATAAAATCTCCTGCTCTCACGTCAGTGCAATTAGAAGAGTGGTGAATATGAAGACGATATGCCAATCGCTGCTATAGAACCACCTACAGCCTGATAAGGCAGAGACCGGATGCATGAATCTAAAGCTGCTTTTGGCTCTGTGAAACATGGCAAGACACCCCATGGACAACACCTTCAAGAAAAAAAAATTGCATAGGTTAACAGAAGAAAAAAAAAAAAAATCCAATACTTACCACTTACATCCTCAGAGCAGGTGATATGGTGGCCCTCCACCAGACCACATTTTACCTTGCTGAAGATGCGCCACACCGGTATGTGTCTGCTCCATCCCTAACACAGCAGTCTCATAGTAACCACGCTGATCTATCCGCTTGCTGCAACCAGCGACTGGCCAAAGCCGTTGTGTTCTGGCATGGTACCTCACCCCGAGAATAAGCTGCTTACCCACTAATGTTAAAGGGTAGACATGTATTATAGGGCCCGGTGTATGATTACACTACTAGGTAGAGGTTGCACAAAGCTCACCCTTTAAAAGGACCTATAGGTGTCTGAGATATCAGTTTCAGAACGGACCATAATTCTGGAGCATCTTTCTCCACAGCCCTTTATCATATGTTTCCCGTTACTGCTCCTAGAAATTCGCCATTAATCTGTCAAATGGGTGTTACCAATTGTGGGTGTGGCCTTGCTCAGTCTGGCATTCAATCTGTGCTGACATACGTCTGAGAACTGGAATGGTAACGCCCATCTGACAGATTCAGTAATACATTCCTGGGAGGAACAACAGAGGAACAGCACAACACAGAGTTATAGGAGAAGATGCTGCAGGACTAATTCCACAGAGATTTACTAAAACCGACATGTCAGGAACGGCCAGAGATCCCGGGGCTTAGAAAGTTTAGAAACAAAATCCAGAGTTTTTGTCATCACTGAGAGCAGCGAATGGAGAAGCTTTTCAGGTGGATGAAAAGCCAGAAATCACAAAATACTACAACTTTGTCAGCAAGAGTCAAAGCATTAGAAAGAGGACACGAGTATGTGGAAGAAGCTGCCTCTATAATGGACGATTTCTATCAAGCAGAAAAGAACTGAAGTTTACATTGAACATTTGACATAGATCAAGGTGGAAAACAGGAAAAAAGCTAATAAAAGACCTCTGCAGATGTAGATCAAAAACATGAAGCATGAGCGCGCCGGGCCGGGGGGTGCCGCGTGTAATAAAGCTCTCCTAGCAGGAAGAGAATGGCGCGCAGCTGCTTTATGCCCCCCAGGTGAGGGGATGCAGCAACTTATAAAAGACCGTCTACAGTCCTGCTGCAAAACACCCGTGCGCAACACATTCCAGCGTCCTCTGCACACGGACACGGCAGCCGTCAGCACCATACAATTATTTCCCATCATAGACTTTAATGGCACCTTGATAGTTTGATACGGAGTTTGCTTCCCTGTACTGGGAACTCCCATAGAACAGAATGGAGAACACAGCGCTCCCCTGTACTGGGAACTCCCATAGAACAGAATGGAGAACACAGCGCTCCCCTGTACTGGGAACTCCCATAGAACAGAATGAAGAACACAGCGCTCCCCTGTACTGGGAACTCCCATAGAGGAGAATGGAGAACACAGCGCTCCCCTGTACTGGGAACTCCCATAGAACAGAATGGAGAACACGGCGCTCCCCTGTACTGGGAACTCCCATAGAACAGAATGGAGAACACAGCGCTCCCCTGTACTGGGAACTCCCCTAGAACAGAATGGAGAACACAGCGCTCCCCTGTACTGGGAACTCCCATAGAACAGAATGGAGAACACAGCGCTCCCCTGTACTGGGAACTCCCATAGAACAGAATGGAGAACACAGCGCTCCCCTGTACTGGGAACTCCCATAGAACAGAATGGAGAACACAGCGCTCCCCTGTACTGGGAACTCCCATAGAACAGAATGGAGAACACAGCGCTCCCTGTACTGGGAACTCCCATAGAACTAGATGGAGAACACAGCGCTCCCTGTACTGGAACTCTCATAGAACAGAATGGAGAACACAGCCGTCCCCTGTACTGGGAACTCCCATAGAACAGAATGGGAACACAGCGCTCCCCTTACTGGAACTCCCATAGAACAGAATGGAGAACACAGCGCTCCCCTGTACTGGGAACTCCCATAGAACAGAATGGAGAACACAGCGCTCCCCTGTACTGGGAACTCCCATAGAACAGAATGGAGAACACAGCGCTCCCCTGTACTGGGAACTCCCATAGAACAGAATGGAGAACACAGCGCTCCCCTGTATTGGGAACTCCCATAGAACAGAATGGAGAACACAGCGCTCCCCTGTACTGGGAACTCCCATAGAACAAAATGAAGAACACAGCGCTCCCCTGTACTGTGAACTCCCATAGAACAGAATGGAGAACACAGCGCTCCCCTGTACTGGGAACTCCCATAGAACAGAATGGAGAACACAGCGCTCCCCTGTACTGGGAACTCCCATAGAAAAAAAATGGAGAACACAGCGCTCCCCTGTGCTGGGAACTCCCATAGAACAAAATGGAGAGTGGTTCTTAAATGAGACCAGATCTCTGTCCTGAGCCAACACTTTTGGGGGCCTGTTGCTAAGATAGGTGCGAGTCCCAGAGGTGATACCTGCACCTATCACACTTCGATGGCGTATCTACAGGATATGCCACCAAATTCTATGGTGGTTACACCACTTTAACATATAGTAACAGTTTTCCCAATAGAGATATCTGCAGTCTATTAGGATATAAATCTGTGATCCAGGGGGGTCTGGTCACTGGGATTAGTACTAAACTGCAGATTGGATACCTCAATTTCCAAAATTGGAGATAGCGCTACCAATGGGTCCCCCACCTATTATCGAGAGGTCTCTGGTGAGAAAACCTCAAAGGGGTTGTACCACAAACACATTTATCACTTATCCACAAAACAGTTGATAAAATGTCCGATTGTTGAGGGCTCCATTGCTGGGACCTCCACAAACTGCTAAGATTGGGTCCTCGATTCCCTGTCCTCCCCCCCGCTTGGGGCTGGAATGGAGCAGTGGTCGAACATCTGCATGGCTGCTCCATTTAAAGACTATGGAAGCCACGGAGACAAACAAGCACATCCTTAAAGGGGTTTTTCCCATCTCTCACATTAATAGCATAGGATAGGTCATAAGTGCGTGACCGGTTACAACCAGGAGGTCTCGACCTATATCGAGAACGAGCCCTGGACAGAGAACAGAGAGTTGGTTGCAACTTTAATTCATTTCAATGGGAATAACAAATATAACCAGACTTGACACTCCCATTGAAATGAATGGAAGCGTTCCGACAACCTCTCCTTCCGTGCCGTATTAGATGCTGTAAGGCTGCAGAGCTGTAGACTGGTTTCCACAAGCAGCTATGAAAGAGCAGAAGAAGTTTCAGCGACTCCTCAGAGATCTAGACGCCAGCAGTGCTCAACAGCAGTAATCAGTAAGCACATTTTTCATCTCGTTTCAGCCACTTTTTTCCCTCTATTGCTATGCGCAGCTGTCTTCACGCACTCCTCCAGGAACCGCAGTTTTTGGCCTCTCTGGTATGTGACCGACCTGCATACATTAGGGCCCCATTTATCAAAACTGCCTACACACTGCCAATGTTGCCCACAGCAGCCAATCAGAGCTCAGCTTTCTATTTTTTAACTGCTCTGGAACCATGAAAGCTGAGCTATGATTGGTTGTTGTGGGGAACACGGATAAAATGGGGGCCATTGTGTGCGTCCATAAAACAAGCATATTATAGCAGGCATCCTCAAACTGGCGGCCCTCCAGCTGTTGGGGGAAACTACAACTCCCATCATGCATGTATAGCCTCTATAACAGTGGGAATGATGGGAGTTGTAGTTTCCCCCAACAGACCCAACACACCGTGAGAACAGACCCTTAACAAACCCCTGTGTAGTCTGATCCTGCAGTCACTCTCTCCCAATAACTTATAGGATGGGGACAGGTGGGAGCATCTGACTGCACAGAGGGTTTGCAGTCAGTCATTATGGGACACAAGGGTTTTCATAGGACCTGTAAACACAAAACAGCAGGACACTTAATGGAGACCAGTCACAAGGTTGCTTCGGTTTTATTTTAGATGCATAAGGCCTGGTTCACACCAGCGTCAGAGGTTTTCCAGGTGTGATGGAAAATGGACACCACAGCGCACACCTCATGGACCCAATAGAGTCATTGGGGTCTGCTGGGCACGGTTTGTGTCCACTATAAAACAGGTGCTGTTGCACTTTTGCAAAGGATCATTGAATGGAAACTCCCCATGCAGTCATGATCCAGGCCTTGAAGTTATCAAATGTTGCATAAGTGGACACAGACTCTTTAATGAGAACCTGTTAAGGATTTTTTTGTCGCCCTATCCAAGAGCAGGATATGATAAAGGGAGAGAAGCTGATCTCTGTGATATATAGGGTTATATGAGAGGGAGAGAAGCCGAGATCTGTGATATATAGGGTTATATGAGGAGTTCTGTGATATATAGGGTTATATGATAGAGAAGCTGAGCTCTGTGATCTCTAGGGTTCTATGATGGGGGAGAGGAGCTGAGCTCTGTGATATATAGGGTTATATGATGGGGGAGAGGAGCTGAGCTCTGTGATATATAGGGTTATATGATGGGGGAGAGGAGCTGAGCTCTGTGATATATAGGGTTATATGTTTGAGGGAGAGGAGCTGAGCTCTGTGATATATAGGGTTATATGATAGAGGGAGAGAAGCTGAGCTCTGTGATATATAGGGTTATATGATAGAGGAGAGAAGCTGAGCTCTGTGATATATAGGGTTATATGATAGAGGGAGAGAAGCTGAGCTCTGTGATATATAGGGTTATATGATAGAGAAGCTGAGCTCTGTGATATATAGGGTTATATGATGGAGGAGAGAAGCTGAGCTCTGTGATATATAGGGTTATATGATAGAGGAGAGGAGCTGAGCTCTGTGATATATAGGATTATATGATAGAGGAGAGGAGCTGAGCTCTGTGATATATAGGGTTATATGATAGAGGAGAGAAGCTGAGCTCTGTGATATATAGGGTTATATGATAGAGGAGAGAAGCTGAGCTCTGTGATATATAGGGTTATATGATAGAGAAGAGAAGCTGAGCTCTGTGATATATAGGGTTATATGATAGAGGGAGAGGAGCTGAGCTCTGTGATATATAGGGTTATATGATAGAGGAGAGGAGCTGAGCTCTGATATATAGGGTTATAGAATTTAAAGCAGGATTTCTTTGTAAAAATCCAAGTAAATTCTAACAGGACTACAAAGAGACAGTAAAAGTCCTTGTCTCACAAACATACAGTGACTGACCGTTCTGTACACACAGTTGACACAGGAACAGCTGTTAAAGAGAACCTGTCACATAGGTTATGCCCCCCTTGCTGAGGGCAGCACAAGCCAGTGTCAGACCTGCTGTTTCCAGCGCTGTGTCCCTTACTCTGTAAGATGCTGGAGTTTTAGAGCATTTAATGCTCAAATCTTATTCATGAGCAGGTGTTAACCCCGGCCACCAAAGGCTAGCCCCAGTAATTCACATGTTTCTGCCTATTCAAAGTAATAGGTTTATCAGTTGAGGTGGGAGGGGCTAGCCTCAGGTGGGCGGGGTTTGAAAAAAAACCTGACTCTTCGAATGACTCTTCTGGCTGAAAACTGCAGATTTGAGCATTAAATACACAAAAACTCCAGCATCTTACAGAGTAAGGGACACAGCGCTGGAAACAGCAGGTCTGACACTAGTTTGTGCTGCCCTCAGCCAGGGGGAGATAAACTATGCGACAGGTTCTCTTTAAATCTGTCTTTGTTGGCGGGGTAAGCAGGACTCTCTTGCCTCTGCAAAGAGTCCTCTTAGGATTTTCTGTAAATGACATTATATATATTCAGAGCTCCGCTTTTCTCTCTTCATCACATCCTGCTCTCTCACAGGGCAGCATAAACCACGTGACCGGTTTGCTTGACAAAGTTATGCAAGGTTTTATGTGAATTTTAACCATGTTGAGCTGTGTTCCTCAAGAGGTTCCCACCAGTCTTTTTAAACAGGTTATACTAAAAATGCAATGCACCTGGAAGGCATTACGCATGAGGACAGCTCGCATAACTCACTCAGCCAGGGTTGTAGGAAGCCCCAAGCTCATTTCTTATGCCGCTTTGCACATTACACATTAAAGCTTGTTACCTCGGATGGAGCCTCTGTCCACGAGAACCAAGTCCCTACTCTGCTCCCATTGTTCGAATACTGTAGACCTCCTGTACTACTGCTGTCTCACAATCACTGTATGGTATCGCAACACAGAAGTGACTATTTCAATACAATACAAAAAAATCTCTCTCAATGGCTATGCGCTCTCCTCGCCTATAGTGCACCTTATAAACTGACTGGAGATAAGCGGAGCCAGGGGCGCTGCAAGGCCTGCAAGTATCCCTCCACAAGGAGGAAATCCCCCACCCCCAGGTGGAAATCCCACCAAGAACACGAGGACCGGCATTACCTTGACATATTTTGCATACATCTGTTCATCTAAGGGAAAACTCTGGACTGTTCTTTCGTCTCTTGCATGAAATGTTCCCAATTTCACCCACTTATTTGTAGGATACCTAAACGAAGAAGAGAGACCAATGGCAAAATAAAATCACAAAAAAAGTGCTACTCAAAATATTCCCCTCATCTGCCCCCCGCCCCGCACCAGGGATCACTGCAGCTTCTAAGAAAAGAAAGCAGAAGTAAAACCAACATACTGCACGGACTATGTGAGGCCGGAGGATATAGGGAAACTGCTGGGGCCACGTGCACACGTGTTACTACTGCCTAATTATCTTCAAGCACCAACACCTCTAAACATAGATGTAAGGCCCCGTTCACACCGTGGTTTTGGCTGCGGGTTCCACCGCGGCTCTCGCTGTGGTTCCCGCGGCCGAAACCTCGTCGAACCTCGCGTCTCCCGACGCAGGTTTGCGGCGCTGTTTGCCCCCATGCAAATTAATAGCAGGGGGCAAACAGCGCCGCGAGCCGCGCTGAGAACTACCTGTCAAGAATTGACCAGGGAGTTCTCCACACGCGTGGGTTTGGCCACGACCCCGAAGCCGCGGGCAAACCCGCGGCGTGTGAATATTAACGCGGTTTCCCATAGGAAACCATGTTAATAAACTAGGCACGATTTGGCCGCGGCCAAATCGCGTCGGAACCCGCGGCCAAATCCGCCGTGTGAACACGCCCTAAGAAGAGCAAGCAACAGACACGGGCGTGTACCGGTCACTGATGGAAACCAGGAAATCCCTCGGAGTAGAGGAGAAGAGCTCGTAGTTGGCGATGTCCAGTTGTTTCACTTGGATCGGCTCACAGAGTTCAATCACAAACCTGGGAAGAACAATCCGAGAAAGCCGGAGTCACGACACAGCTCAGTGACCGGTCATAAGGGTCACACATGAGAGGGTAGAATTATTATTATCATTTATTTTAGAGCATCCTTGATTCCAGGGCGCTGTACATTTCCGGCGGGTACATAAATAACATTGGTCAGACAATTACAAAGTGACAATAAGTGACTAACAACTGGTACAGAGGGAGAGAGGTCCCTGCCCGTGAGGGCTTACAATCTACAGGGAAGGGGTGAAGAGACAGAAGGTGAGGGGCAGACATGTTTGTGGGGCGGAGCAGTGCAACACGGTTAATGTTGGTTATAGGCTCCTGAAGAGATGGGTTTTCAGGTTACGTTTGAAGCCGGTGAGAGAGGGGGAGAGTCTGATGTGTTGGGGCAGTGAGTTCCAGAGTGTGGGGGAAGCACGGGAGAAGTCTTGGAGAGGGTTATGTGGGGAGGTGATAAGAGGAGAGCAGAGGAGAAGGTCCTGTGAGGAGCGGAGGTTGCGTGAGGGGAGGTATTTAGAGATTAAGGCAGAGATATATGGAGGGGAGAGGTCATGGAGAGCCTTGTAGGTCATGGTTAGTAGCTTGAAATGAATGCGCTGGGCAATGGGAAGCCAGTGAAGGGATTGGCAGAGGGGAGAGGCAGAGGAGTAGCGAGGAGAGAAGTGGATAAGACTGGCAACAGAGTTAAGGATGGATTGGAGGGGAGCGAGGGTGCTAGCTGGGAGGCCACAGAGAAGGATGTTGCAGTAGTCTAGGCGGGAGATGACGAGGGCATGGACAGGGCCAATACCAGCCGGCCATACACACTACTAGGGGAAGGCCGGCTGCCGACCACCACAAGGGACCAACACTGCATTTATACAAAGCCATAGATTTTACATATCCCACATCACATCCCTGTGTCATCCCCCTATCTCCAAATCATACATCTCTATATGCATATAATAAATTTCTCTAGATTATACATGTCCGTATCATAGAAATCCATTCCTGTCTATGATATAGCTATAGATATAATATGCATATGTACGATAGAGACACAGATATATAGGCTCATGCAGATCTTTATACCCTGTTTCCCCAAAAATAAGACAGCGTCTTATATTAATTTTGCTCCTAAAGACGCCCTAGGTCTTATATTCTGGGGATGTCTTATTTTTCCATGAAAAAGAATTCACATTTATTGTTCAACAAAAAAAATCAACATGTATTAATATACTGCAGTGATTTCATCACAAACATCAGCATAAGCAGCCACACTCTGAATTGCATAAAAAAATGCACCATGTCTTATTTTTGGGGAAACAGGGTATTATATCTATGTCCATAACCATACATGTTATCTCTCTATATCATACATCTCTATACCCACGATACATATTTCAAATATAATAAAAAAAAAAATATATATATATATATATATATATATATATATATATATATATATATATATATATATATATATATATTATAACACATATATACACACACATACATAACACACACACACCTCTCTCTCTATATCTATATATACATACACCAACTCTCTGAATAATATATATATATATATATATATATATATATATATATATATATACATACATACATACACACACACATATACACACACACACACACATACACACACACCTCTGTCTCTCTATATACATACATCTATCTATCTCTCTAGCATTTAGACCAGGTCCACATCTGCGCTGTTATTTTCGGCAGTCTGTACTGTCTTAAGAGCAAAAAGAGAAAATACCAGCGTCACCAGGTCCAATACATGACAGACCCGACTACCTACAGTGGGGTCCTTTAAGTATCCATCATTTGAACTGAAAAAAATATTTCTGCATGTTGCTCTATTTTTTCCATCCCATTTAACAGAATCTGTGACGATGGCTCCAAGCAGCACCTCTGACAGATGTGGACCAGGCCTTACTCCCCAGCAATGCCCCACACAGGATAGGGACAGTATTCACTCCCCAGCAATGCCGCACTCACGAAAGGGTCCGAATACACTCCACAGAAATTCCCCACAAAGGAGAGGGTCAGTAGTCACTCCCCAGCACTGCCCCGCACAGGATAGGGTCAGTATTCACTCCCCAGCACTTCCACACACAGGATAGGGACAGTATTCACTCCCCAGCAGTACCACACACAGGATAGGGACAGTATTCACTCCCCAGCAGTACCACACACAGGATAGGGACAGTATTCACTCCCCAGCAGTACCACACACAGGATAGGGACAGTATTCACTCCCCAGCAGTACCACACACAGGATAGGGACAGTATTTACTCACCAGATTTTTGTGCTACAAGGATTTAACATATACAGATCCATATTTTCCACAAGTATGGCCGAGGTGCTCTGAAACACACAAAGGAGGATGCAGTTCAGATAGGAGGCGCCTCTGTGTCCCTTCATAAAGTTTCTAGCCTTTACTATAGTAGGAAATACAGATAAAGCTCAATAGTTTGATCTCTCGGGGTAACACTTTGCAAAACGGTAAAACAGGAATTCCAGCGATTCAGAAAACAAGGGATAAACCCCGAAACACAGAACCCAAAGAGCCACTGCCACCAATTCAGAACCGTTACAGTATCTCAAAAGTCAGGACACCCCTCACATTATATACAGCAGCTCACAGAAGTCAGTACACCCCTCACATTTTTGTCAATATTGTATTATAGCTTTTCCTGTGACAACACTGAGGATCTGACCCTGATACAATGTAAAGTAGTCAGTGCCCGGCTTGTATCACAGGGGGAATGTGGTGTCCTCAAAATAACTCACAGACATCAGTGTCTAAACCTTTGCAAACAAAGTTGAGGACACCCCTAATTGACAATGGACAAATTGTGCCCAAAGTGTCAGCATTCTGTGTGGCCTCCATTATCTTCCAGCACTGCCTTAACTTTCTTGGGCATGGAGGTCACTAGAGCTTCACAGGTTGCAGCCACTGGAGTCCTCTTCCCTCCTCCATGAGGACATCACGGAGCTGGTGGATAGTAGAGACCTTGCGCTCCTCCACCTTCCGTTTGAGGAGGTCCCACAGATGCTCCATAGGGTTTAGGTCTGGAGACGCTTGGCCAGTCCAGCACCTTTACCCTCAATCTCTTTAGCAGGCAGTGGGGGTCTTGGAGGTGTTTGGGGTTGTTATAATGTCGGATACTGCCCTGCGGCCCAGAAGGGAGGGGATCATGCTCTGCTTCAGGATGTCACAGTACATGTTGGCATTCATGGTTCCCTCAATGAACTGTAGCTTTCCACAGCCAGCAGCATTCATGCAGCCCAAACCATGACCCTCCCACCACCATGCCTGACTGTAGGTAGACACACTTGTCAGGCGTATGTGGTGGCAACCAGATGAGTAGAAAGACACCATCTGAACCAAAAAAAGTTTATTTTGGTCTTATCAAACCAAAGGACATGGTTCCAGTAATCCATTTCCTTGGTATTCAGCAAACTTTTTGTGGGCTTTCTTGAGCATCATCTTTAGAAGAGGCTTCCTTCTGGAACGACAGCCATGCGGACCAATTTAATCCAGCGTGAGGCGTATGGTCTGAGTATTACCACTCTGACCCCCCACCACTGTTACCTCTGCAGCAATGCTGGCAGCACTCATATGTCTATTTTGAAAAGATAATCTCTGGATAGGACTCTTAGCATTGGTCGATCATGGCGAGACCTGTTCTGAGTAGAACCTGTCTTGTTAATCCACTGTATGGTCTTAGTCGCCGCGCTGTAGCTCAGTGTCAGGGTGTTGGCATCTTCTTATAGCCTCGGCCAACTTTATGGAGAGCAGCAATTCTATTTTTTTTTTTTTTTTTTTATCAGATCCTCAAAGTTTTTTGCCATAAGGTGCCATGTTGAACTTCCAGTGACCAGTATAAGAGCAAACACCAAATTTAACACCTGCTCCCCATTCACAACAGAGAACTTGTAACAAGTCACATGACACTGTGGAGGGAAAACTGTAAATTGGGCACGATTTGGCTTCTTACACTTAGGCTATGTTCACACGGCTTATTTCGGGGCGTATTTGCGGATGTAATTACGTCCGCAAATATGTCCCGAAATACGTTTCAAATACGTGTCACAAAGTGTGGCACGTATTTCGCATCGTAAATACATTCTCCATTCTTTGCTATGGGGATTTACGTCGCAAAAGGGGACTAAATTTTATGATTGTATTTACATGGCGAAAATATGTCGCGGAAATACGCCTTGTGTGAATGACCAGGTGTATTTTACATTGGAATCAATGCTAATCTAATTGTTCATTATTTGAAACGTATTTCGGGACGTATTTGCAGACGTAATTACGTCCGCAAATACGCCCCGAAATAAGCCGTATGAACATAGCCTTAGGGGTGTACTCACTTTTTTTTGTCAGTGGTTTAGACATGGATGGATGTGTTCAGTTATTTGAAGGCGCAACAAAATTCACACTGTTATACAAGCCGGGCACTGACTACTTTACATTGTATCAAAGTTTCATCTCATCAGTGTTGTCCCTTGAAGAGACATAATACAATATTTACAAAAATCTAAGGGGTGTACTGACTTTTGTGAGATCCTGTACATTCAGTAAGATGCTAAACCAATGCGAATCGGACTGCACTGCTGATATAGTTCCAATGAACAAGTTTACACAGTAGCAAGTATGACTGATAGAAAATGGGGCAGATGTATCCATAGGTTGACAATTGCATTGGAGGTTCCATTTCGAACCTGTCGCAAGTTCCGTGAGAAGTGGCGAAAAAAATGTTTTTTAAAAATTGTGCAGCGCATTGTACTCTTCTTTACGGTACAGTGACTAACACCACATCAGGAACCCCAAAGGACCCCACTGGTGTCAATCAGGCACCATTTGCATCCGTCAGTAATCGGGTCCAGTCACGTCTGCGCTGAAAGCTCAGGACGAAACCTCCAGCGCAGGTGTGAACCAGGCCTAATACGCAGACAGTGCAACTTACAACTCGATAGTCTTAAAATGCGCCACAGATGCACGTTTCCACCTTCTATTAGTCGGCTTACTTTTTGCACAGCACTGCACGCTAAGTAGCACTCCTTTTACGCAAAGCAACGGTACTTTGAGACCTCGCCTCCTTTTCTCAAAAGAAGCGCACAATGGTCTAGAAACCATTTAAAAACACAATATCCGTGTGGTGTAAAGCCTGTACGCCAGGATCGTGCATACTAAGTGCACCAGAATTCTGCTGCAATTGCCAGAATAAATGTGTCCCACTATCTTCAGTAAAAACATGAGCAAGAAGCTGGCACCTGTAGTCTGAAATGTAACCCCGGGCACAGAGTG
Source organism: Phyllomedusa bahiana (assembly GCA_025379985.1). Taxonomy (NCBI): domain Eukaryota; kingdom Metazoa; phylum Chordata; class Amphibia; order Anura; family Hylidae; genus Phyllomedusa; species Phyllomedusa bahiana. Next base: position 17,824 of record JAODAL010005444.1, on the reverse strand, counting down.
CAGCTGCAGGATGTTATGTTGTCTCTACAATGGAAAAACCTGCAGATAAAAGCTCATTATATAAGAACTGAAGGAACCATGCAGACGACACCTACCTTGGCCTCCGGATTCGCAGAAAGGATCTTCGCCCCGCACTCCACAGAAGCGTAATTGTTCCTATTCTTTTGGACCTTTACTGTATGCTGCACCCCATTCACAGAGGGGTGCATGGACTGGCCTGGAGAGGACAAGGCACAAAAAATTAATACATTAAAATGGATGTTCATACATCTATTCATTGTTCTATAACATTTGTGGTAGTTAAAGGGGGTTTTCCGAGATCAACTGAAACCTCCTCTACCACCTCCAACTGTGCTAAAACACAAAATTACCCCCTACTCAATGTTAAAGTGCTGCTATAGCTCCAGTGTTCCCTGACCTCACGATACTATGACATGTCACGAAGGGACAACCAATCTGCTGTATAGCATGTGGCCAAAGAGGTCAGTGATTGGCTGTAACATCATATGAGATGAACGTAGCTCTGTGATTTAGGGTTATTGATGAGGAGGAGTGGCTTGTGATTTGGGTTATTGATAGGGAGGAGCGAGCTCTGTGATATATGGGTTATATGATGAAGAGCTGGCTTGTGATATGGGTATTGATAGAGGAGATGCTAGCTCGTGTTCCCTGACCTCACCGATTACCTAATGACCATGGATCACATGAAGGGACAACCAATCTGCTGTATAGCATGTGGCCAAAGAGGTCAGTAATTGGCTGTAGCATCATATGATCTATGAACAGTTGAGCTCTGTGATATATAGGGTTATATGATAGAGGAGAGGAGCTGAGCTCTGTGATATATAGGGTTATATGATAGAGGAGAGGAGCTGAGATCTGTGATATATAGGGTTATATGATAGAGGAGAGGAGCTGAGCTATGTGATATATAGGGTTATATGATAGAGGAGAGAAGTTGAGGTCTATAATATATGGGTTTTATGACTTGGAGAAGGATTTCTGAAGAAAAAAAAAAAGAAATTAATGACTTAAGACAATAGGATTTCTTCTTAACCCGTCCACACACAGTAATTGACCGCTTCCCTTGCATCAGTGTGTGTAAGGTGCAAACTGTCAGTGGGAGTGTCAGACAAGGTTTGAGGGGAAAAAAAACAAAAAACGAAGAAAAAAAAAACAAAAAAACACAGCATCTACAAAGTTATTCCAGAGGAAGGGAACCCCCTCCCTCCCCTCCAATTGCGCCATAAAAAGAAAAATTCCTTCACGACTCAGATCAGAATAATCCCTGGAACAACATCCCACCTCTAGAATCCAGTCCCCATAACCTGTATTATATTTTTAAAGAAAAGCCTCTAAGCCCAATAAGGCCTTGTCCCCAAAGCAGCGGTCATTTGTCCGGTTTTCAGAAAACCGACAAGCAACGCTCCCCCATAAAAATCTATGGAAAATCCTTGCAGCAGTCCCCACTGCACGGATTTTCGCTGGACGTTTTTTCGGGTGCAACATGAACATGTCGGCGCCAAGGGGGAGTGGAGGGCTTGAATTTGCAAAGCGCGGACAAAGAAAGTCCTAATTTGTCCTCTATCTATTTCTCTCCCTCGGGTGTTATGGGGCGGGTGCCGTGTGACGATCCCGCAGCATTGTATCAGCACAGGATTTATTTTCACCTTTTATTCCAGACCTTACTTGATTATAAGTGTATGTGATATGTTCTATTACATAAATGCGTATAGGTACCAGTGTTCTGTGTTTTTTTTTTTTTTTGGGGGGGGGGGGGGGTGTTATTTTGGTTATTTTTTTTAATTATTTTTTGTTTTCTTTCTTTAGTGAAGATGGAGACTTCTTTTGCTTCGTCCTATTATTATGATGCCAAGATGTCATTAGTGCTATTTGTACTTTCATTGCTTAGTACTTTTCTTATCTGTACTAATGATGCCTTATATTATTTCTTTGTGTATCAAGTGGTATTTCATCTAATGGACAGTTATTGTAAAATTTTATAAAAATTATGTTTACAAAAAAGAAAGTCCTCCTGCACGCCAAAAACACACTAAATACCGGTCAGTGCAGTGTAAACAGGCCCTAAAAGTTTGCACGTTTTAGAGATTTGAGCCCCATTTGTGGATAGGGCACCGCACACTGACCATACCCTACATTCCAGATCAGGGGTGACAAACTGCGGCCCTCCAGCTGTTGGGAAACTACAACTCCCATCATGCCCACACGTTATAGATTATACAAATTCATGATGGGAGTTGTAGTTTCCCAACAGCTGGAGGGCCGCAGTTTGACACCTGTGTTCTAGAACATGGAAGAATGTTACAAGACCCTGCAGAGAGAGAAACACCACGAGTTTATTGCAGGGCAGATCCCCCTCCAGGAGCCGCGCTCATATGACCGTCATCCAATGCCACAAATGCCTTTTGTTATTAATATCCGACCTAGAGACGAGGAGAACAGACCCCGGTGCAGGGCAGGGGATGCACTGACCACCAAAATACAAACCACTGGCCCAATTAATAGACCTATGACTTGCAAATTAGGAGAGCGGGGGCTTCGCATCTGGGTAAAGGGGCCCTTTATGAAATTGGATAAAAACACCAACATAAAAAATTCCAAACAATTTTAGGATATTCACAATAGAGTGAATAAAGCCTCAGCTCCAACACACTGAAATCACCGATATCAGAAACATGGAGTGCGCTGCTTAAAACTGAACTTTTAGGGTATGTCCACACGGCTTATCTTGCTGCGGATATCACCATGTACTGCGCTTTATACGCAGCAAAATGCGCGGCGCAATTACGGTAATTCATAGCCCTCATAGAAAGCTATGGATTACGCGTCGTCTCCCCGCGCGTACAATAGAATCGTATTGTACGCGTGGGGGGGAGAATTGACAGGTCAATTGTTTGTGGTGCTTACGCGCTGCTGACCATGCATATCAATGGGGATGGCCGGCCGGCAGCGTGCTTTCGGGTATGGTCACACAAGCCAATTTTGCCGCGCATTTCACGTCTTATTTGCGCTCTAATACGGGCGAGTTTCACGCCGAAATTACGGTAATCCATAGTTCTCAGAGAACTATGGATTACGCCTCCTCTCCCCACTCGTATAATATGGTGGTATTGTACGCGCAGGGAGATAACTGACATGTCAATTACTTGCGGCGAATACGCACCGCGAGTAATACATGTTAATGGGGCTGGCGGGTAACCCCCCCTCCCCCTCATCGCGCGACTCCAACATCACCCGGCGTAATTGTGGCCATACTGTACGCCCCGCAATTACGCCGTGTCAACATAGCCTAACAATTATGCACTAATCAGCACGTGGCTCCAAAACACACGGCGCCGCAATAAGCCGTGTGAACGTACCCTTACTACCCAAACAACAATAACAAGATGTTACTCAAAAGCTAAAATGTAAAACTTCCGATTCTCTGGCCCGCGGGGAGTGGTGTATGTGTACTGCGCCATAGTCATGGGGCGCTATAGTGGCCCCTGCAGAATTCAGATTACTGCTATGCAAGTGAAGGGAGACAAGCTGCTGACAAACACGCTGAAGCCTTTCCAAAGAAACCGAACTTTTCAGAGAGATTTACTGGTGACGTAAGAAGGGAAACGTGGCTCAGCACAAACAATGAACAATTCTAGATGAGCAGAAGTCACATTCTAGGGACGCGGCTCATCTGCTTTCCACATGCAGGAGAGATTAAACTACAAAAGCTGAGGCCTGACCAGGATGCCGAGCCCGCCGCCCCCGTCTGCCTGTCTCTCTCACATGGATAAATGCTATTAGGAAAGTCAAGCATGAAAAACACAGTCTGGTCCTGGACAGAAAGTCATATAACCTCTATCATATAACCCTATATATCACAAAGCTCAGCTCCTCTCCTCTATCACATAACCCTATATATCACCGAGCGCAGCTTCTCTATTATATAACCCTATATATCACAGAGCTCAGCTCCTCTCCTCTATCATATAACCCTATATATCACAGAGCTCAGCTTCCTCTATCATATAAGCCTATATATCTCAGAGCTCAGCTTCTCTATCATATAACCCTATATATCACATAGCTCAGCTCCTCTCCTCTATCACATAACCCTATATATCACAGAGCTCAGCTTCTCTATCATATAACCCTATATATCACAAAGCTCAGCTCCTCTCCTCTATCATAAAACCCTATATATCACAGAGCTCAGCTTCTCTATCATATAACCCTATATATCCCAGAGCTCAGCTCCAGTAAGGAACCTGGCTCCCCTTACGAAACACCTTGCAGCACTCCTCCCCACATCAGTTACTATATTTAATGGAAACAGATTGCCCATATTAGATTCTTCCAGTTTCTTGTAACTTGAGAGAGTTCTTCTTCTAGGCGGAGAATATGTAATAACGGAGACCGAGACTAGAGAACATTGCTGGATTACACATCTACTCATACCCCACACTGGACAGCTCAGGGCATGCTGGGACAGTTAGTACACATCCTCAGCTCTACTGACATGAGCATGCTGAACCGATCCCCTTCCTTTCTCAGGAGCCATTTTGTAACAGCCAACCTCAGCACACTGCTCCTTTGTGCCACCCTCGCCCGTTTCGCTTTAGGGTGGATTTGAGGAACATGGCTTAGCCGGAGTAAATCTACAAAAATAGGTTTCGCAACCTTACAAAGAGAGTTTTATGTGCACTTTCATTCAGGTTGTTGGCTGGTGTCGAAATCCACACGGCACGGTGCCAAAGTGATCACACATTGCTCAATGACATGATAAATTTAGCACATAGGGCACGGGGAGCGAGCACATGCTACAGCAGTAAAGGAAATATTCTGCAAGTGATAAATTCCTCTATAGAGGCTGTACACAGATTCCTGCTGACCACAGGGCCGCGCTGGGGGGGGGAACGGACGTACTTTTTTCTTTCTCCACTTCCATGACCTGCTTCTTCCACTCATCGAAGGTTGGAATGTCATCCTTTGCGTTCTCAGGAACCACGGGGTCACCGGCGAGCGCCTCTTTACTGACCTATAGTCGACAAACACCAGTGTTCAGAAAAACACGCTACACTCTGACAACGATAACAGTGATCCTCTATGACCCACGACCATCCCAGTCCCCAAATCAAGGCATCTGAGCTCACGGTCATGACCGCTATATGTGATCTGCAGACTCCGACATATTTGCTGTAACTAAAACGACAAATCCACACTCAAAACAATGTGAACAGAGCCTTCAAGTATTTTACAGGAGCGCCAAGTAAACCAGATCATGACTTTTTTTTAAAAAAAAAAATTGGTTTTCAGTGAGTGCGGAGATTCTGAGCATTTACAAAGAAATAATCAGATTAGAATGAAAATGGCATCTAATAATCAGAAAAAGGCATTTTTTAAGTTTTTTTTTTTTTAATTAAAAGGGTTTTCTTACCCTGCAGTTTCACAGATCCATAGCCAGCTGTAGAGTTAAGCTTCCTGGTCAGGCTGTGGGTGGTTCAATAGCAGTGATTGGCATATCAGCTATTCCTACTACAGTGACATGAATACGATCTCTCAAGTGTAGAGTTCTAAAGAGTGAAATCTGGTCAATTAGGGCCACATGTATGGTGTGAAACTCACTTTTTTCCCCATAGAAACGTATGGGGGAAAAAAGTGAGTTTTAGACCAAAACCGTTTCATACATGTGGCCCTTAGTTGGAGATAAGACTGTGCATGTGGTGCCTAACCATGGTCAAACTGATTGACTGCAGCAATGAGGGAGTTTTTTGGTAACCAGAGAAACTTGTGTACACTAGCAGTAGATAAAATCTCTTATTTCCTGAACCAATCAAAACGGCAATGTATTTGGTAGTAGTCTTCATTTACCCTTCCCTACATGTTAAAAGCCAATCACTGTAGGGAGAAAACCCCCTTTAACTGAAGGTACTCCTAACAACATTTGTATAAAAAGAACCAGAAAACCCAACTCCTTCTCGCCCTCTTTTCCCCAGCGTCGACTCTAAACCCCCCCCCAAAAAAAAAATATGTTATGTACTTCTGACGGGAGCAGTATGAATGTCATTACTGCAGTGACCACATCCTGACATCACGGATCACCACTGTTCACTTCCAAATAGTGATGTCTGGCATCAGTGGCTGCAATGGTGACGCTCCAAATGCCTCCAATGGAAGTAAATGGAAGACCAAGGAGGGACAGCTTGCAAAACCAACTCAGGGACACAGATACGGAGGAGATTGCGAGACACCTGTACTTTCTATTCAAAAAGAACAAAAATGGTTCTGATTTTTAGATGCACTTTCCCTTCTATCCTGGTTATGTTCTGTAAATGCTCAGAATCTCTGAACTCACTGAACCACTACAACCAACTAGGAGGTATTTAGTCAACCCCTTTAAAAAGGTTTTGCAATCTCCTAAAATCTCATAGCCTGCTACAAGCCGGCCTCAGTGAATGGGTAGATGGCCGTGCCAGTGCAGCTCTCCCCCATTCAGGTCTATTGGGAGTTCTCGGCCACTTCTCCACTCTCTAAAGCCAGCTTGCCTCAGAAGATTTTAGGAGACGGCAAAACCCTTTTAATGCACTTTAACAGGGGCATGTACACTTTTGGACTTTCATATAAGAATATATATAATCAAGTGTGTAAAATCTTCCATGTGCTTGGTACCCTGTTTCCCCGAAAATAAGACCGCGTCTTATATTGACTCCTAAAGATGTGCTACGTCTTATTTTTCCATGAATAAATTATAGCATGAATATATATATATATATATATATATATATATATATATATATATATATAATAGATATACGATATATATGACATTTTATGGCAGCTGCAGCGACTTACCTGTAGAACTAGAAGTCCCAGCATTTCCCATCAGCCATCCTGTGAGATGTGTGTGTGTCAGTGTCGTTGCTCTGTTCTCCCCCTCTTCCCTGTTACTTACATGTACTTTGTCTACACTCCTTTGGATGTTCGGGACCTGTGGTGATATCACATGACCTCCCTTCACAGGTCCTTCAACCCTCTAATGATTTCCGCTATGTCTTATTTTCAGGGGGTGCCTTATATTAGGGAATTCAACAAAATCTGTTATGTCTTACTTTCGGGGGCGTCATATTCGGGAAAACAAGGTACCATAGTCCATGGTGGAGTCTTTGTGCTCAAACCCACACGGAATCTGCAGCATTTCCGCTGTGTGGACATTCACATGTACAACACCATTAACAGTTTTCCCCGATTATACCTACCTTTTGAGTATCCTCTTCCAATATTGACGCCTTGGCCTTCACGTCGGATGAAGTTTCTTTCCTTTTCTTGCTTGGTACGGAGAGGTTTTTGACGTGTTCGTTGACGAAACTAAAAAACGTGGTTGTTGAAAAGGAGAAAAAGAAAGAAAGAAAAAAAAAAAAAGAAAGAAAGAAAAAGAAAAAACATATACAAAAAGATCTTCCAAAAGTAAAACCATGCACATCTGGAAGAAAGCACCAATCGTGAGCTGTGACAGGCAACAACACGGTACGAACACACACGGATGATACAGAAAACTACTCGCGTCCTCTAAGATCAAACACGTCACATGCTCGTCTAATGAATAAAGAAGGTACTCTATGTATTTAATATTTCTGGTTTACATCAAACAAAAAGCAAAATGTGCAGCTGCAAAAGCGTAAAGGAAAAATACTGGGCAGAAGTCAGTGACTGCCCGACCCTGCCTTACATAAAGAAGGAAACTACTGGACAGAAGTCAGTGACTGCCCTACCCTGCCTTACACAAATAATGTAACTACTGGACAGAAGTCAGTGACTGCCCGACCCTGCCTTACAAAAAGAAGGAAACTACTGGACAGAAGTCAGTGACTGCATGACCCTGCCTTACATAAAGAAGGAAGATAGTGGACAGAAGTCAGTGACTGCCCGACCCTGCCTTACATAAAGAAGGAAACTACTGGACAGAAGTCAGTGACTGCCTGACCCTGCCTTACAAAAGAAGGAAACTACTGGACAGAAGTCAGTGACTGCATGACCCTGCCTTACATAAAGAAGGAAGATAGTGGACAGAAGTCAGTGACTGCCCAACCCTGCCTTACATAAAGAAGGAAACTACTGGACAGAAGTCAGTGACTGCCTGACCCTGCCTTACATAAAGAAGGAAACTACTGGACAGAAGTCAGTGACTGCCTGACCCTGCCTTACATAAAGAAGGAAGATACTGGACAGAAGTCAGTGACTGTTTGACCCCGCCTTACATAAAGAAGGAAACTATAGGACAGAAGTCAATGACTACCCGACCCTGCCTTACAAACAGAAGGAAACCTGAATGCTTCGTGAATCAGATGGTGTACAAGCTTATTGGGGGGGGGGGGGGGGGGGGGAGTACTGGTTCTTATTGAGGAGATCCAACTTACTGGCAATGCTTTATGGGAATGTATGCAAATTAGCTCTTCTCCAGAGGGAAGAAAATTGCCCCTCTAAAATCTCCTCGAAGCCTTTCAGTTGCACTTGTGCTTTGATGTGTATTCCATGCACAGTCACTACCCAAAATTACAGTCGCAAAAGTAGAAAAAAAATTAAATAAAATGCAAGCAAAGCATGTGAGCCATTGGATGCGGAGTGGCCTCAGCAGCAGATGAAGAGTTACCTTGTCCTGGTCTCATTTTTTTTGGAATGATTTTGGAAAGTAGAGCAACCTACTTCAATACTCACCTGGGTGGTGGACTGATAAAGGACGGCTCGCTCTGAGTCTGAACCTCTACTGCCCCCCCAGTGTCACAGTCAGGGTCTGACTGCTCAGAGTCACTAGAGCTGACTACAGGGAGAGGAGCACTGGACGCTTCTATTGCACTGAGGGGAGAGAAATAACAACCTTTTTACCCTGGGAACTGGAGCAGAAAAGCTTTCCATGCACAAACCAATACTGACATTTACTGCGTTTAGGAGAAGCACAAGGCGGCGCAACAGATCAATTCCTAGGCGGATTAGCAGCCACTTGTAACCTATCAGGGTTGTGGTTTAAGGAGACCGTTAGCAATAGGCCATAGAACGATTAGATATCTGCAACAAGCATGGCCATTGTGACCAAAGCTGCCCAAGGACATGAGACTCGCACCTGTGGTAATAGGCAATTAGCAAGCAAAAGTGCTGACAAAATTTTTGTTTTCTCCTTTTTTGTCCCTCTGTTTGTCCCCATTAGCTGTTCCCATTGTGGGGTATCCTTTCATTAACAAAATTATCACCTGGTAAAAGATGCGGGGATGTACACACCACAGACTATGATCGTACATATCAGTAGGTCACCTGGTAAAAGATGCGGGGATGTACACACCACAGACTATGATCGTACATATCAGTAAGAGTCACCTGGTAAAAGATGCGGGGATGTACACACCACAGACTATGATCGTACATATCAGTAGGAGTTGCACCCATCTTGGGAACAAGCTCCAAAGGTCTCTGTACAGAATGAAGAGCCACTTGCTCAGAACTTTCTATTCTGTTCTATGGGAGTTTCCAGTACAGGGAGCGGTGTGTTCACCCGTACTCAAAACTCCCATAGAACAGAACGGAGAATCACGCATAAGCGGTTCTCCATTCTGAGCCGACACTTTGGAGGGGCCCTTTCAAGAGGTGGGTGCGGATGCTAAAGGTGGGACCTATTAGGCATTTATGGCATATCCCCTCTAAGTCTATGGTGGGAATAGCCCCTTAAAAGAGGTGTCCCAGCTCATAACTTTCAGGTTTCAGTTGGGCACAGAGAGGTGTCCATGCTTCTGTGACTTCCAGCAGTCTTCTCTATTGGTGTTCCAAAAACAGCCAAACTCCCTTAGAAATGAATAGAGGGAACCATATCAGCAAGGATACCTCTCTGATCTTTATAGCCAGCAAGAAGTCACTCAAAACATGAGTTAGATGGGATACCTCTTTAAAGCGCTATTGCCTCCCCCACATTGATGACATACCACATGTGCAGGTCCTAACCATAGGCGTGGGTTGAAAACGGAGAGATTCCGAGGGCCGTTGCACCTATCTTGAGACCCACACTTATCAGACAATGATGACATATCCCATCAATATTTATGGTGGATCACCCCTTTAAGGCTAGGTTCACATCAACGTCATAGGTTCTGCTCGGAGTCGCCATCATAAATTCCATCAAAAGTGACAGAAAAAAATAGCAGAAACCACAATAGAAACTTGGGCTCCATCAGGAAACATTGGTCTCAGCCATGCAGCACCACCTCTGCAAGAAAACGCTGATGGAGGTGTGGTTCAAAATGGGCCACAGAGCCCTCATCCTTAGGGTATGTTCACACTGTGTACTGCGGCGTGTAGAGCATGCGCCACAATACACTGTTTTGGGAGTCGCGTATTCCAAAAGCATGGGGGGGGGGCCCATAGACGTGCATTGTTCGCGGCGCGTAATCGGTGCAAACAATTGACATGTCAATTCTCCCCCTCTATGGGGGGGACGCTGTGTAATCCATAGTTCTCTATGAGAGCTATGGATTACTGCAATTGCGGCGTGCATTTCGCCGTGTGACCTTTGTGATGTTGGCTGGATGACAAGTTGTTCCTTAACTGATCAGGCTTTCCCCTAATAACCAGGGAAAATCCACACGGGACGGATTTGCTGCCGATTTTTTCGGGGTGGGGGGGGGTGGGGGGAGAATGAATTACAGCAGAATCCAGTAGAAGCCCCGTGAAGAGACGCTACCAAATCTCCCCCCATATGCTGCCATTTACATCTGGAAATCCACAGCGAGAACATCTGGAGTGAAAACTCCACTAAAATCCGCAATGGATGTAAAATATTCAAAATTTTGCTGGGAATCTGCTCCCAAAAACACTGGAGTCTTAATTTTTTTTTCTCCCCATTTTGCAGAAAATCAGCAGGAAAATCCATACGACTTGCTGCTGATTTGTCTCTTGGATTTCTCTGCAGATAGTGCGTAGATTTTCCACAGCAAATCCGTTCCGTGTGCACTTGCCCTCATGGTCACCTTACAATGACACGGTTTATAGGGCCACGCTATAAAAAAGCCAAGCAAAGTCAATGCCAGCAAGTGAGGGCAGTGCCCGTCCACACCGGGGTCCTGAGGCTTCACCAGGATGCAGCCTCACGATAAACGCTACTATAAAACCCAATGGATCCCATGACAGATCAAAGGCATCTTTCGGCTGCTGTCAGTGGCCATGTTCTATAATAGTGACCACGATGTGGACCGAACTTCTACTGCAATGTTTGGTTTAATCCAATACAAGAGATGGAGATTTGTTTTAGGCTTCGTTCATCATTTGGGTTTATTGCCTCAATGAATTTAAAGTGAACACATTCAGGTAGTTTATGCTGAACATATATAGGGTTATAGGATAGAGGAGAGAAGCTGAGCTCTGTGATATATAGGGCTATATGATATAGGAGAGGAGCTGAGCTCTGATATATAGGGTTATATGATAGAGGAGAGGAGCTGAGCTCTGTGATGTATAGGGTTATATGATAGAGGAGCTGAGCTCTGTGATATATAGGGTTATATGATAGAGAAGCTGAGCTCTGTTATATATAGGGTTTTATCTTAGAGGAGCTGAGCTCTGTGATATATAGGGTTTTATCATAGAGGAGAGGAGCTGAGCTCTGTGAGATTTAGGTGTATGTAATGACAGAGCTCTGCTTCGCTCCTTGATCACATCCTGCTTGCAGATAGGGCAGCATCAACCCCCTGACAGGTTCACTTTAATTTCTAAAAATAGATCAACTTTGCAAATGGTCTTTATTAAAAAGCTTTTATTCACACCCATATGTCTGCATTGTTACACAGTACATTGATATTGTCAGAGGAAATTCTCTCTTGCACTGTACATTTGCTGGCAGAGGGAGAGGAGTAACACAATAAGGTAAGATCAGACAACAGGGGGGCTTGCTTGTTCTCTTCCCCACGGTGACGCATAGACCTGCATGGGTTCTGCAGACTCAATACGGTAACATATTTAAACGAGACAAAGCTGCTTCCTTTTCTCTTCTGAAACCTTTCAGACTCCAAAGTGCAACCAGACCATAAAGAGCAGATACTGCAAGCGAGTTGGGAATCGGAGGTAACGTGCGACTACGAGAAGTTGTAAAAATGCCGACACCTCTATACAGAAGGGATTTATGAGCCCATAGAGGAGTAAATGTCTATATGGAGAAACACTAACTGCTCTAACAGCGCCGGCTGACCTCAGGCCGCAGCACCCCTGCCCCACCCTCTATTCTAGAGGCCGCAATCACCACAGGAGGTCTAACCCCTGACCGGTATCAACTGAATAAGAGGCAAACACTATATCCACCTCCCATCAAGTATTCAGTCGCCACCAATTGTGCAAGTTCTCCCACTTATAAAGATGAGAGGGGCTCCTGTAACTGACATCATAGGTCGACCTCAACTATGAGAGACAAAATGAGAAAACAAATCCAGGAAATCTCATTGTCCGATTTGGAAAGAATTTGTTTGCAAATTATGGTGGAAAATAACTATTTGGTTCCCTACAAACAAGTAAGATTTCTGGCTCTCACAGACCTGTAACTTCTTCTGTAAGAGTGTCTCCTCTGTCCTCCACTCATTACCTGTAGTAATGCCTCCTGTCTGAACTTATCAGTATAAAACACACCTGACCACAACCTCAAACAGTCACACTCCAAACTCTACTATGGTGAAGACCAAAGAGCTGTCGAAGGACACCAGAAACAAAATTGTAGCCCTGCACCAGGAAGACTGAATCTGCATTAGGCAAGCAGCTTGGTGTGAAGAAATCAACTGTGGGAGCAGTAATTAGAAAATGAAAGACATACAAGACCACTGATAATCTCCCTCCATCTGGGGCTCCACGCAAGATCTCACCCCGTGGGGTCAAAACGATTCCAAGAACGGTGAGCAAATATCCCAGAACCACACAGGGGGACCTAGTGACTGACCTGCAGAGAGCTGGGACCAACACTACACCGCCAGGGACTCAGATCCTGCAGTGCCAGACGTGTCCCCTGCTTAAGCCAGTACAAGAACATGGACCAGGACCTCTTTGTGGCCGATATTACTAAACAGAAAGCAGAGCACAGTATCTCATAGATCACCCCTTCCTATTTACCAATGAGAGAAAGTAAAACGAATGCAGGACACCATCAAGAGCCAAAGCCGATGATGTACTCCCAGAAGCTGAGCCGTCAGACAAGATGCAGTGATCATAAATGGACAGACCCAATAACTCGGGTCACTTATGGCTCAGCAACAAAACTGCCCAATAAGAGAGAACACAGCCAATCTTCTATTATAACTGGAAGTGGACACCAGAGCAAGACCTGCGGCCCCCCAATATATTCTAATAGTCTGCAAATAAGCACCATCTAAGCCACTGAGGACCTATGGCCTCTCCAGATAAGCCCGTTCCAGAAATTGTGTATTCTCCATAAATCAATAGTTCAGCAGGAGGAACAACAGGGGCGTTACCTGGTCAAATGAGGGGAGGAGAGGCCTGTACACAGCCTGGCACCATCCTCACTGACGAAACAGCATCAGGACAGTAGGACACACCCAGTTGTCAATTTATTCATACATTTTCAGGAGGAACAAAGCAGTGACCGTTCTAAAATATTCCAAAATATATAAATTAGATCTATTTTAAAGAAGTACTTACTAAAAAGAGGACACCGCGCGGCAGTGACTCATTTTACAACCACAGAGAACTGATTAAACGCTCCTAAAGCCGAACACATAGAAGGATTCATTTCATATCAGTCACATGGTAGGTGTCGCCCCCAGCTGCCTACTATACCGTATGATGACCAAAGCCTACACAGAGCCTCAACCAACGGCAACGATTCCCTTCACTGGAAAAACCTTAATACTTCCCTCCTCATGGAAACCTTTCCTCAGATACGAGGTTACTTGTAGTCAGGAAATTCAGCAAAAACCCTACATAACCTCCCTAGTGCTGAACTTAATGTCCGCTGCAATGCGGGGCTAAAGCACAACCCAGCAGTCCTGTGCAATACTCCAGAGCTGTACACAGAATTCTGCAGGTTTTATAGCCAAACCCTTAGGCCATGTTCAACGGTTAAAAATGGGCCGTATTTCAGTCTTTAATTACGGCCAAAGTGCGCCAATTACGGGCTGAAAACGGCCATTCATTACGGTAATCCCACAGTTTCATAGAGAATTATGGATTACGTCTCCTTCCCTCGGCGAATCCCCCGAGGGGGGAGATAATTGACATGTGAATTACCAGCGGCGTATACATGCCGCTGGTAATGCAAGTCTATGGGCCGGCGAAGTGCAGGCCCCCCGCTTCCTCCCCACTGGCGTAATTACGTCCCGCAGTTAAGCCGTGTGAACATAGCCTTAGAGCCAAGAGCGCTCTGAGTGCAACATTGGCAGAAGTCCTCTCGGAGGTTCTGAGCAAAGTATTTTCTATAGAGCAAGATATGAAATGCGAGGATATGGCAAGATGAGGAAATTACTTATGGCAGCCATGCTCGGAGCTCTCCTCATCGGTTCAGTATCTGCACAACTTGCCCTCGTCATGCAGGGATGTGATGTCTGATAAAGACTCTCGCACTACAGTAAGGAGTCCTCAGCTGCTGGCGCTACGCCTGCTCGGGGCACTCTGCTTCCCCAGGCCACTGACAGAACTAGGGCATAGGTAACCTTGTTGATGCATTGCTTTACTAACACTGCATACAGAATATACAGATTTTTCCCGACATCACATCCCTGCAGGACCACACATACTGCTATGTCTCTATCCATCTATGAGAATGAAGCTCAGTCGACAAACACACACTTTAAAAGCTTGTATCCACTTTAATATTGTGTCAATGCATTCAAGATGAAAAATGAAGTACCGTATATACTCGAGTATAAGCTGAGTTTTTCAGCACAAAAAATGTGCTGAAAAATCCGGCCTCGGCTTATACTCGAGTCACTGTCTGCGCTCGGGCGCTGCGATGGCCCGGGCGCCGACAGGGAAGCTTCAGCTATATGCGGCTCCCCAGGGAGCGCATATAAACTGAAGGCGGTGAGCGCACGTGTCCGGACGCTGCGGTGGCCCCGGAGCGGTCAGCGATCCCCTTTACCTATATGCGACTCTCGGAGGATAGAGGGGAAGATTTCCACTGCGGGGCACAGAGCGAGCGCTCCCTGCTCCGCAGTGGCCTCCGGGCGACCGCAGACTGGCGGCCGTCCAGAGCTCCTGGCACAGGCAGCGTGCGTCATCACGCTACGTGCACGGCCTGATGACGTCACCCGCCTGTGCCGAGAAGACCCGAGGACAACGCGCGGGAGGCCGGACAGCGGAGAGGCGGAGGGGCGAGGGAGACCGAGCAACGGGAAGTCTGGTAAGTGATTGTTTTTTGTTTTTTTTTTTAAACTGCCTACAGCCGGCCAGACACCTGCCTACAGCCGGCCATACACCTGCCTACAGCCGGCCATACACCTGCCTACAGCCGGCCATACACCTGCCTATTACCTGCGTATGGGGCCATATACCTGCCTATAATCTGCTTATGGGGGACATAACTGCCTATTACCGGCCTATGGGGCATATACGTGCCTTTTGGGGACATATACTCCCTATAATTGCCTATGGGGGACATTAAACTGCCTATGTAATTTTATTGGTATCTTTTATTTTTAAAATTTACCAGTAGCCGCTGCATTTCCCACCCTAGGCTTATACTCGAGTCAATAAGTTTTCCCGTTTTTTGGGGCAAAATAAGTGCCTCGGCTTATACTCAGGTCGGTTATACTCGGGTTGGCTTATACTCGAGTATATACGGTAACTTGCAGCAGGCGTTAATAAAAAGCACCTATCACTTTGGGCTTTATGTACAAAAACTGTCTAGAAGATGGGCTTTGTTGTCTATGGCAACCAGGCCCAGCTTTCATATAGTACTCAGGGAAAATAAGCCGAGTTCTGATTGGTTGCTATGGGCAACAAAGGAAGGGAAGATCTCTCCTTAAGGAGAGCGCCGAGCGAACGGCTTGTAGAGTTTGTTTTCCTTTTTCCCCCTTTTACTTAGCATCTGCATATCACAAGGCATTATGGGAAAGGGGCTGAGAGCCCACAGCGCCCTCTGTTGGTGTAAAAAACCCAAAATTTGTTCTGACCCCCGAGTTTTGAGAAAGCAAAGGATTTAGCCACCCTTATCTCATCTGCGAAACGCGTTCGGGATTTTTGTCCCTCTTCGTGAGAGTAGGAAGATATGGTGGCTGTGTGGGGGGCATGGGTAGTCAGGAAGGGAAGTCTCTCTTAAGGGAGCCCGATAAAAGGTTGTAGAGATTTGTTTTTCCCTTTTCCCCTCTATTAGATCTGCTTCCCAAAAGCATTATGGGAAAGGGGCTGAGACGCCCACAGCAACAAAGACAGTCTTACTGCTAGACCGTTTTCATACATAAGGCCTCTTTGTGTTTACAGATCCTGTGCATCTTCATTACTTTGAAAGAAAAAAAGTTTGTTGCAAAGCTGGATATAAGCTGCTGGGTGTTTTCACACACACTTTTTTTTTTCTTTCTTCCAAAAATGCAAAGCTTCATTTTGACAGTTTTCAGTTTTTTTCAGCCAAACCCAGGAGTGGATGGAGCAGGAAGTAGAAGCAAAAGTCCCTTCTTATATTTCCTCATTCCTTACGAAGCCACTATTGGCTTTGGCTGAAAACAACTACAGGCAATCCCCGACTTACACCGTTCTGAGTTACATCCGTCCCCTAGTTACAAATGGAGGCTTATGGGGCGTGCTGACACTTGTAATTCCATGTTCAACAGCAGATGGTAGCTATGGAAGGACAAGTGCCAGCATGCCACAGCAGCACATGAGGTGGAAATGAGGTCAAGTCTTCTTAACAGGGGAACAGACGGCAAAACAAATGTAAGGACCCTTCCCTGCACTATACGAAACTAAAAAAAAAAAAAAAAAAAAAACACAAAAAAAAAAAAAAAAAAAAAACACACCCTTTTTGTTGCAGTTAAATTTAATACATATACCTGTTCCGACTTGCATACAAATTCAACCAAAGGACAAACCTAGTGTCTCTATCCCATTCATAACCCGGGGACTGCCTGCAGAGGTGCTTTTTTAAACAAAAACAAAAAAAAAAGCTGTATGTGGAGCCCCAGAATGTGCCATTAGTCTGATAGGTCTGGGTTCCACTTCTGAGACTCGCACCGATCTTGCAAACGGGCCCCAGAAAGTCTCAGCTCACCATGGAGACGCGGTCGCATTTCTGCATCACTCTCCATTCTGTTCTATGGGAGTTCCCAGTACAGGGGAGAGGAGTGTTTGTTTGTACTGGGCGCTCTCATAGAACAGAATGGAAAGTCGTGTGCAAGCTTGACCAGCTCTCCGTTCTGAGCCGACGCTTTTGGGGTCCATTCCCAATTAAGACGCAAGTTCCACCTATCTGACTTTAATAGCCTATCCTAGCGATCTGCCATCAAAGTGTATAGTAGGAAGACCTCTTTAAAACATTTTCATGCTATAAAGTGACCGATATAGATAAGTTATTACTTTATGAGAAGCTGGATCTTAACAAGGGGATCCCTCCGAACTCAAGAATGAAAGGGGTGTCTTGTGGGTTTAGCACTGCACCCCCTGATAAGGCTTCCCAGCTCAATGGCACCTGCCCTCATTCACTTGCATGAGGCGGCAGTTCTGAGGAAAGCGGATGAGGGGGACACATTGCTAAGCAGTTTTAGAATCAGTGGAGGTCCCTGAGGTCATAAGCCCCATGATAAAATGAAGCCATATCCCATGTGTACCCCACTATTCTATACGTTGGCAATAACCCCAAAAA